>CM021744.1:15273445-15403387 GCA_011075105.1 Heteronetta atricapilla
TGGTTGGTGATCGCCCAGCTCTCCAACCTGTCCAGATCTCTCTCTGAAGCCTTTCCACCCTTATCCGAGTCCACAACTCCTCCAAGTTTGGTGTCGTTGGCAAATTTGCTCACAACACCTTCTAGTCCTACATCCAAATCATTTATAAAAACATTGAAGAGGACTGGCTCTAAAATGGAGCCTTGAGGGACCTCACTAGTGACCATCTGCCAGCCTGATGTGACCCCATTTACCACACTTCTTATAAATTCTTTCATCTGTGTTGAAAATAAATACAGCCACAGTATTTTTAAGTTCAATCGTAGATTGCACAGACAACATATACAGAAGTAGCTCAAGCACAAATACCTATAACCCAGGAGTTCTATTCATGGCTTAGGGCTTGGCCTGTTTCTTTTGTTACTTATTAAAGTAGCAGGAGTGACGTTTGATCCCCTAAGTACTGAAAGCAGGACTGCTCAGGAATGTACCAAGTCACACTAGTTCATGGAGCAGGGTTGTTTTAAGCAGTAAGTTCAGAATTTTCTACTCGTCATCATACATGAAACGGTTAAACTAAGGGCTGGAAACCTTCAGCTCCAAACTGCTTAAATCTGCCAGATTACTGAGATATATGAAGTCAGTCATGCATGCATTTTCAGGATCAAAATCTAAATTATCAAGTTATTGCACCAGATTCTTTGATAATGCATGTCCCACTGCGTGACCCAGGCTCGTTGATCCCTTTTGATTGCATTGGAAGACCCCAAAATGGATCTTTAAATCCACCCTGTTAGTTTCCTGCATTTCTTACTTCAGCCTTCTAATTCACTCTAAAACCATACCCAAGAAGGCTACGTGAGGCTTGTGTGTCCAATAGACGTAAACTGGCAGCCAAAACATTATCCTAAAGTTCTTTAAACTACTACAAAATTATTTTACTGTTATTCTCGGCAGTCGAAGAGATCTAAACTATATTTACTGATATGCATGTGAGAAAGTGGTTTTAGTAAAAGATCAGAGAGTGTAAATTAAGCACAATGCCCAGGGACAGGAATGGGTTTTTAGTGCCAGAAAAATCTGCCTTGGGGGGTCACCTAGTCCCTTTGTGCTCGAGACCAGGAGAACTCTAACTGTGCCATTCCTAATTCATTCCTGAAAATCTTTGGTAATGAAGATTCAGCAAGTCAGTAAGCAATATACTTTTAAAGTGAATCTTTCTTATATGTTTTAACACCATTTCCATTTGTCCTATCTATTAGGTACATAGAGAACAGCTTGGTCATTCCTCTTTGCAAGATTGTTTAACACATATAACACAAGTAATGTCATCCTTTTTCCTCTCCCCTCCCTAACACGTATTCCTTTCTCTAGTTCATCAACTCTTCTTTCACACTCTCCTCATGTTTTCTGTATTTCTGATCGGTCTATTCTTTTCTGAAGAATCCCTCCAGTCTTCCTTTAAAACATGGTGCCCAAATCAGGATAAAGTAGAGGCCACCATCAGAGGCTCTGACAGTGCAGATAAAGAATATGGATTAATTTTGATCTCTTCAAGGCTGTACTCCTGTATCTATAATTTAACTAAGTATTTAATGTGTACAGTAGATTTTAAATTATAAACCTTAGCACTCAGACTCTTACTAAAGACAACAGCTTTTGTGTCTTTTGCAAGACAAGAGTTCTGCAAGACAAGGTCAGCAGAAGAAAAGCTATTCTTGTTTTCTTGTCTGCTGAGGTCTGCAGCAGACCAACTCTTGGAGAAGACTCACACTGCAGAACTTTGTGCTGTGGGTGCAAGGTGGAGCATGCATATCCTGAAGATCAAAGGGAGCTGGCAACAAGGAACACATCAGAAAGGCTTAGCAAGGATATGTAAAACTTACTCAAGTTAATAAGGTTTATATACTTTTAAAATAATAAAGAAGTTTCTGTACTAAAAAGCAATACTTGGAGAACAGATTATTTAAGGAAATTATTATATGAGCAGAAGTTTCCCCCGTTTTACTGAAATATTTTAGTCTTTTGGCCTCTTCTTCCATGCACCATTTTGATCTTCTGAAGCTGCAGCAATGAAGGTTCCTCCAGCTCCCATCTAGGCCATCTGTTTCTTCTGCCATCAGCCTGATTAGGTATCTCCAGACTCAGCTGTGGACAGACACTTTAGACTTTTATTGGCCTTTCTCCCACGCTTTCTTTTCAGAACAGACAAGCAGCATCCTCAATTTCAACTGCTCAGATCACACAGCCTTCTCCTTATGAGCCCATCTTCAGTGGTGTGTGGGCAAATAAAGCAATTATAAATGGTGCAGGACTGAATTCTCTACCTAGAAATATTTGGGAGGGGCACTGGAAGCAGAGTGGGGTTTGCTGCTGATCATTCAATCATCACCAGCAGGCAAGAGGATAGTCTATGTAACTCCTGAAATCTGAGGGTTAAACAGCTTGTAACAGATTGCCTGCTGAGTAAGGGAAGTGTTACTCACAACAGAATTTGTGTTAACAATCACTCAACGTTACCTGAACTGTATTTCAGACTGAGAACACCAACCTTTCTGTAATGGGAAAACAAATGGGCATGTATGTACAATGCAAGATCGTTAGGTTCAGAGCCTGGTGTTGTGTCGTTAGAGCTAATTTGTTCCTCACTACTGTACTTATACGGGATAAATAGATGATTACTGCAGTAGAAGGAAAAATGGTTTCATTGCTAATCAAAAAAAGACAACAGGATAAAAAACAGAACAGATCTATGGGATGTGGGAGATGAACTGGAGGTCAAAGGGGACTATT
This sequence comes from Heteronetta atricapilla, assembly GCA_011075105.1. Taxonomy (NCBI): domain Eukaryota; kingdom Metazoa; phylum Chordata; class Aves; order Anseriformes; family Anatidae; genus Heteronetta; species Heteronetta atricapilla. The sequence goes on from CM021744.1 coordinate 15,276,218, forward strand.
TCTTGGATAAAATAATTGTTTGGGACATCAGATGAAGAAAATGCCACAAATGCTGTCACAAAACAAATAAAATTAAAGAGAAAAGTGGTGAAAAGAGTATTTGAAATCCTCAAAACATAAAGATTCCATGTATCAGTGAGAATGATATAAATAGTACATGCATTTAATGCTTTAAAACTTAATACTGTATTAGCAGCAAAGAACATCTATAACATTCACAACCACTACAGATTTATTTAAAAGCTGTTCATTTCATTACCAATGGGTAAGTGAACATATAAGACATACGCAGTGAAATATGTAATAAATGCATTTGTGGTTGTTGCTGAGACATTATAGATTTTGGCAACATAAACACTTCATGAATCATCTTCAAAATCATCATGCATTACTACATACTTTGGTAACATCCATTGATAGTTAACCCTTCAAACATCAAGAAGTTGAATTATGGCTTTGGGCCCCTCAGAACAAGAAGGACATTGAGGCCCTGGAACGTGTCCAGAGAAGGGCTACAAAGCTGGTGAAGGGCCTAGAACACAAGTCCTGTGAGGAGCGGCTGAGGGAGCTGGGGGTGTTTGGTCTGGAGGAGGCTCAGGAGAGACCTCATTGCTCTCTACAGCTATCTGAAAGGGAGGCGTGGGGAGCTGGGGGTTGGCCTCTTCTCACAGGTAACCGGTGATAGGACTAGAGGGAATGGCCTCAGGGGAGGTTTGGGTTGGAAATGAGGAGCCATTTCTTCTCAGAAAAAGCAGTCAGGCGTTGGAATGGGTTGCCCAGGGAGGTGGTGGAGTCACCATCCTTGGGGGTGTTCAAGGAAAGGTTGGACATGGTGCTTAGGGACATGGTTTAGTGGGTGACATTGGTGGTAGGGCAAAGGTTGGACCCAATGATCTTGGAGGTCTTTTCTAACGTTAATGATTCTATTATTCTATGATTCTATGCATCTTGATTCTTGAAATTCACAATAAAACATTGAAATCCTGCCACAGGACATAAAGAAACTGACAAGTCAGCCTTTACAAACACACGCACAAAAACATAAACAAAGATGTACCATTCTGTACATGTACCATTCCAATGTGGTTTTTTGGTTGTTGTTAGTGTGTTTGGTTTTTTTGTTGTTGTTGTTTGTTTGTTTTAACCACAGTTAAGTGGTTAAAGTACTTTTAACCACTTAAGGACTCTTAAGTACTTTTTAATTTTTGACAATTTATAGCGTATCAAGCACTTGTTTTTTGGATAAGGTGTTGAGTTGAATAAGGATAATGATTTAGCTTTGGACTTCTGGTTAGACTCAGTTTGTCATTTGCTTGTTCTTAGGGAATTATTTACTGTGTATCAAATACTGGAATGTCAATACTTTTAATATGTTAATACTTTTAATATATTTTAATACTGGTTTTAATACCCTTTTCTTGATGTCAGAAGGCAGCTTTAAACTAGTGGTGTCCCCTTACTGTCGGTCACATAGTTCTATGTTAGAAAACAATTCCGGAATATTTGTCCCACAGTTTTAAGGTGCTATTAGTTAGGCTTCAGGCTTCACTCCCACAGAATAAAATGAACTACATTGTCACATAGTTTTAGCATCTATTGAATTAGCAATTTCTTGTTACTTGGTGGAATCAAGTAGAAAATAAAACAATTTTTAATGTCCTCATAGCAGTATCTTCATGTGCTTCTATCTAAATATCTATAAATTAAAAGATGTCTTTTATTTTGTCTTTATTATTATTATTATTATCTGTCTGTGTTAAAATGTTAACATTGCATTCATCCAGGGAGTTGTTACCATGAAATACCATTTGTTTCTTTCTTTACTGTAACTTATAGCATATGTAAAATTATTCGAGCCATCTTGAAGAAACAACTGAATGCGCAGTTCATCAGCATCTACTGATTTCTATCTCTGTGCTTTATTTTGAGAGAGCCTTGAGACTGGAGACTGTTCAGATGGGGCTGATAGTTTGCTATATATGTGGATATATTGCTTTATATGTGGAAAAAGGTCAAGCTGGTTTAACTGACCTTTCTTGTAGGAAAATTACAGGTTTATGTGTCTTTTTGTTATCCTATGTGGATGGATTGGTTCACAGATTAAACATTATTAGGTTCGGTGTTTCCCTTTCCATTTTCATTTCCATTTATATTTCAACAGGGCTACAGAGGTGTTGAAAAGAATTATTAAAAACAATGATTTAAGCATATATATATATGTGTATATATATAAGCATATATATATGTGTGTATATATACATATATATATTAGTTTGAAGCATTTCTAAGGGAGGAAGCATGCCCAGGAAATTTTCATCCAGTTCCAACTACATCTGGCCCCAGATGATGCCACTGCCACAAGCCACTTCCCCTTTTTCTTCAGCTCTCAAATGGTTTCCTTCCTTAATTTTCTTTGTAGAACTCCAAGAGCCACTAGACTATTTAGCTGTAAACGTACAACCAGGCTACTGAGGAGCTCAGTACTGACCTTATGCTGCTACAACTCCAAGGAGTAAGTTCTTTTCAGTATGTACTGTAAGTCCTACAGACAGGTTTTGTAGGTCTTAGCATAAATTCAGGTGTGGTAGGGGGGCACATTCATCTTCTCACTACTTAAAAACTCAAGTGCAAAGTATCAGAACTGAAGACTTTAGTTCAGCAATCTGAGAAGACAGTCAGAGTGCATTTGATGTTGTGATATGTTGTCTTCAATTCTTGTATTGCCATTGCAGGATTCAGAGCAACTGAAGGACTCACAGTACTTATGACTTCTTCAAGTGTAACTTCATTTTATTATGCCTTGAGTGATAACCTTTTTACTATAGAATCAATTGTACAGGTTTGGAAGTACTGTTTTCATACTTGTAAATTATGTAGTTTACTCTTCCAGAGCTGTCTGAACAAACTGGCATCTATGAAATCTTCAGAATGCGGTAATTTTTTATTGCATCCTTTGACTTCTTCCCTTACATTTGGGGAACTAATTCACAGACACCTGCATTTACATATATGCCAAACTTAAAATTCTTATTTAAGGATATTTAAATATGAATTTAAATAAAACTTATTTAAATACAAAATCTTATTTAAATAGTCATGCCCAAAGGCAGAATTCAAAACTATGTTTTGTGAAAACTTCTTGATTCTTAATGCTCCAACGCATGAGCTTCTAGCTAGCCTTTATAGTTCATGACTCACTAGATTTTAAAATTATCACCTGTCCTCAGCCTAACAATATGGGTCTGGCATTACTCTAGAATTGAAGATAGCAAACCCTGGAGCGTGGACTAATGTAATTGACAACCACTTACCTAACATCACACTGGATTCAATGTTTGACAGCAGCAAAAGGATTTAAAACAGCTCTATCAACAACAAATATGGAGAAGCTATCGTTTAGCCAAGAGAGAAAGAAATCCGCTGGAAATAATGAAATATTTTCCAAAGCATTTAGCTGTGGATCCATATTGCTCTAGATATAGTCACGCTGAAAATATAAATAAGTAATAACAGAGAAGAAATCTGCAAAGATGTATTCACTCACTCCTAAGGGGAGAAAGTCTGAGAAAATCCAAGAGCTGCAAAAAGTCAGTTCTGCCACAATTTCTGGTTAAATGTCTTTGGGAATTAACCTACAGTTACAAAAATAGGTAGTTTCTTTCTAATAATTTTGTCTCCAATGTATTCACTTCTCTGCTCTCATATGCTGAATACATATTAGATTCATAAAAATGAATTGAAATTTACTATTTCATGGATTATCTTATTCCAGTTAAATCCTTGATTCATAACGCAATTGCTGAAGATAAATAAAAGTTTGTGAATTATTCATGAACAGAAAAAATTCACAAGTTAGGGAGAAAGAATTGAAAAAGACAAAACTTTTTGACTGTAGGCTACATACTCAAGTACAGGGCAGCAGTGACCAAGATCCACTTTTATCTTATCATCTGAAAGCTTCCTAGTACCATTTGTGAACTCAGTCTGTGCCCTCAATTCAGTCCGTTTTGGCTAAGTGGATGCATACGTAATTCACTAGAATTTTGGAACTTGTCAGAAATAAGCAGTTGTGAAATGTAAAGTCCTTCATCCACCCAAATGTATAAACAGCACATACGAGCTAATTTTCTGGCCTTTTACTAAACCTTATAGGAAGCTAGACACATAGTTCTTGCATTTTTTTAATAAAATTAAGCCCTTCAAATATTAGTTCTTTCTAATAATATATTCCTCTGGAAATACCGCCTTTGAGGTTTTTATGTTCTTTATTGGAAAAGGATTAGGAAAAACTTCGCACAAGGGGCTTTTGGATATGCAACTGAAAAAAAAAAAAGAAAAAAAGAAAAAAAAAACTTCTCCAAAATGGAATTATTTCTACCTTCTGTTGTTAGATGGGAGCACTTCAGAGTCAGTCTTGAAAGAAAGCACGGAAGGGGCTGGGGGATACACCTCTCCTTATTATAGTTTTTTTGTGTGTCTTGTACTGTGGGTAAGATTAATGGCATTCTTAATGGAAATGTGTGGAAATTAATTTTTAATGTGTGCAACCTTAAACATTTTTCATACATGATAGAGAACACATGTAGATTGATCACTACCTTTCTCTTGGTAGATGGTAAATAGTACTCTTCAAGTGATTACTGGCATAACACTGTTACCCTCTGTAGTGAAGTAAAACTTGTTTGAGATGAGGAGATATTGGAGGCCAGCAGTACTCCGACAGAGTCTGTAACAAAAAATAAGTTTACACACATAGTCACTAAGTTTATTCCTGTAACTAAACCTATGGCACAAGAGTATAAAATAAATCTGATTTTTATAGGATTTTATACAAATGTAAATATTTGGCCATGCTTAATTTGACAGAAGATTTTTCCTGAGAAAGTGATTGAAACTAGGCATTTAGGTTTTGCTTACAGAGTTGATTCAGAGATGATTCAACTCGCAATCAAAACAGATGTAGAATTTGTACCTATAGACCAGTCTGCACCCATACAAAACACACTACAATACATGCACATTTTTCAAAACTAAAAATTACAGTTGACTTATAATTTTCTACTGCTCTTTTTATAGCAAGTGATTAAAAAAAAATCAACAATCATTAAAAAAGCAACAATCATTTAAAAAAAAAAGATTTTCAAACTCATCATCATCTGTAGCCTACAGGTTGTCCAGATGAGTACAAGTCAGGGAAATAACCCATGAGTTGTCCCTGTGACAAATTATTAATTAAAAAACAATCAAACAAACCCACGTCTCCTTCAGACACTTGTGCTCACAAAGTACACAAGTATACAATAAATATCAGATAATATATATCTATGGCTTTTTCAGCTATGCCTGTCTTAATAAAAGCAGACTTTTGGTAAGAATGGTCCTGAAATAATCCAGGGGAAGTGATGATAGTCATACTACAGCAACACATCAGTTCCTTCAGCACTTGAACACATGCCAAAGATTTTCTAACATGTGTTTACAGCCAGCCAAAGAATATAAAAAATCTCACATCAGTGCACGTCTAAAAAAGATGCTTAATAAGGTTTTACAAATCACAAGTAAAAAAAATGCCGCTATGCAAATAAAGACCACATATTAATTGGAGAACTGCTTGAAATATTGTACGGGATTAAACAAATATATTTTTTATAGAAGAGGGTCAATAAAATAATAAATGCTGTATTTACAATCTACTCTGTAGACTTAATTATGGGTTAAAGTTATGAGCCTACAGTAATTTTACACAAAGAACAAGAGAGATTGTGATAGGCTAGCCAATACTGTAAGTAACATTAATTTCAGTTAAAAGCTAAGAGTTAAACTCACACCTACAAATTTAGAAAAACCCTTTAGGTTACAATTTATTCCTTGAGGAAACAAATTTTTAAAATCTGCCCTGGCAGTAAGAGTCTGGTCTGCAAGGGGTCTGATCATCTTCAAAATGTGAGTTCTGATCCTAAACCACTTGAAATTGTGTATATTGCATAGCAGGATAATTTGTTTCCCAATTAACATTAATTCTTTTAAAATATTTCTAGTGGTTCTCCAATTAATCTATAACCTTTATTTGATTGCAGGGCCACTAATTACAGAGTAAGATAATGCCTTTTATGTAATTATGAGGAAAAAAAAATAAAAAGCATCCTAACTTTAGAAAGCAGACTTTCTAGAAAGAAGCATTTCATAATTTTTATGTTATTTTTTATAGCCAGGACTATGATCTGTAAGGATTCCTAGGTTAAAGATTCCAGAAACATATAGAGCTGCACTTTTACATCAAATGCAGTTCAACTCTTTCAGCACTCCGAAGGGAGGGGGGCAGCTCGTGGTGGTGGTGTTTGTCCTCCTGGGGCACTGCCAGCACGGTGGGGGCTGCACACCCCCCTGTTGCTGGGCAGGAGCAACTGCATTCCTCACTTGTGCTGGCAGCTTTTGCTTTACCTTGCCAGCTGTCTTTATCCCAAACCGTGAGTTCTCGCACTTTTACCTCTCTGATTCTCTCCCCCATCCCACCACAGCTGGGTGGTGCTGAGACACCTGCCGGGTTAAACCACGACAGGTCTGTAAGGGCAACCGAGATGCTACCAAGATGAGCTTGGTTCTTTTCAGGAACAGCAAGTATTTGCAGTCATTTTGCTGCCTGTCGTCATTTCTTCTAAAACCAGTAAGGGAATCCATTCTCATGCATGTGCACGTATTTACAGGAGACCGTGATTCCAAGCATTCAGCTCTGGCAGGCTCATGCAGTTGTCCAAACCATGCAGCAGCCCTTAAACATGCTGCTGTCATCCTTTCATCACTCAGAAAACTACAGTCCTGTCAACGTCAATTAAAATGTCCTAACAGAATAAAGCAAAAATGTTACTTACCTGTGTTACTGTCAACAAGCAAAAGGAACGTGTGTGGCTGGCTGGGGACAAATCAGGTGAAGAAGCTCATGAGTTGAGATAAAGACAGGGAGATCGCTTAGCAGTTATCCTCACGGTGAAAACAAACCGGAATTGGGGAGAATTGATTGAATTTATTGCTAATTAAAATAGAGTAGGGTGGTGAGGAACAGAGACCGTAACTACACCACCATGCTCCCCGCACCATCCCAGCCCAGCTTCACTCCTTTTTCCTGACTCCACTGCTGCAAGCATCGTAGGGGGACAGGGATGGGGTGCTGTGTGCCCTTTGGAGCAGCCCTGCTCTGCTGCTGCATGGCTCCGGACCTCCCTCCTACCAGCATGCATCCCGTCCTTCCCAGCGGCTTCAGAGAACCATTTTTTTCCATATCCTTTCTATAGCAATAGATAGAAAATAGATAGAAAATTTGACACCTTCATTGTGGCAAATTAACAAACAATTAATCTCCCCTCCCCTCCCAAGACTGAGATGGTAATGCAAAAATGCAAAAAAGGAATTTGATATTCTTAATCAGAAGTGCAATTATGTGTCAAATATATTTCCATATTTACCTGTTTGAAATCTCTTGTTTAGAAAGCAGTGGAATACTCTACTCATTTGGAAACTGGCAACACTGCAACCTTACAGTAACTATTAAAAACTGCTATTAAGCAGTTTCAAATCTTAATCTTTAAAATCAGATGAAAAATGCCCAAGTGTAACAAAAATGTTAATTCCTAAGTTATTGACATTCACATTTTTTGCTTCATGAAATCCTGTCAGAGAATATTCTGCCTATTGTACATGCTTAGCATCAATCAGTAGACCTAGACGCTTACAGGAGTGACTGTGCCTTCATACCGAGTTCATATTTTTATACCTTCATCACAGGATCAGTGAATTCCTATTTTGTATATGCAGTTGTACGAAAATCAGGCCAGGAGTGTTCTGAACAGCCATAAAACTGCAAACTAGTCTAAAATAATAAGCAAGATCACATTACCACATTATTAAAATGCATATACATACATCTTGTTAATAGTCTATAGCTCCTGTAAGGTTTGCATTCATGAGATGCAAGGAAAAAAACAGTTATAAATTTTAAAGGAATTTAAAATCATGTTTGTTTTACTACCGTACGTTAATATTAGAAAGACTATGTTTGAAAGTAATAAAGTGGAAAAATAAGGCTAGATCTCGTCTCAGGTCATACAAACCATCGCCAACAGACTATCAATGTGTTGTGGTTGTTAGAGGCAGTGACACAAAACTAATTTATGGTGACCATGCAGAAGGCACCCAGCTGGATAAAAACTCCCCAATAATCAATGACAAAAGAGTCACCTCAGTTGGGTTTTCACTGCCAACTAAGACAGCTTCAGTACACACTGCATATCCAGTCACTAAAAAGACAAAGGCTTGGAGAACTTATTAAGCCTGAAATTACATAGCAAATACAGGCATAGGCAAATATTCCATGATGCTACATTTTGAAAGGATACAATTAGGCACTGGCTAGAAGAAGTCTGAGATTCATTAAAGCATGTACTACGTTAGCTAGTCTAATATATCTTGGCTATTCTGATCTCTCTGCTGGTTAAGAGAATTCTTACTGGTCTTGCTTGCTCTTTGTTTACACAGAAAGCCACAGCGGCAGAAGGCCAGTCAGGAGGAAGGATACTAAATGAGGACAGGGAATGAAGGAGCTGTTGGCTCATACAGGGAAAAAGGAGCCCAGTTCACTAATGTCGTATTTCGGAGCATCTAATGAGTTTGACCTTGTGCGTCTTCTCACATGGAATCTGTCTTCCTTTTCATTTATGTTCAATACCTGTCCTTCATCAGGGGAGGAAAGACGACAGAGAGGGAAAGGCAACGAGAGCCTGGGAACTGGTGGTTCCTCCCCACACTAGCAAGTGGACTCTCCATTCTTACTAGCTTCATTATAAGCCAGCAATCCCTCCTAATTGCTGTCACGTAGAAATCAGTACCCCCACGGAACGCCTTGCTTTCCCCAAAGGGGTGCTGCATGTGCCCAGCCAGCTCCCCTGGCACACTGCTCTGCACACATGGAGAAAAGCTCAGAACGGCCCTTCACCTGCCATGTCACCAAGCGGCTGGTTCTCCGACTCTTCTGGTTTTCCAGTCAACCCAGTAACCTCTGCTCATTGTATATGATCAGTTTTATATTATATGTAAGTAGAATATAGACTATATATAATATACTAGAATATATAGAATATCGTTTTAATGGTTAGAGCTCATGCAGTTAAAGACCATTTGTAATACAGTTAACTTACCATCTTACTTTTTCAGACATATACACTTATTGGAAGTATTTACTGTGCCAATTGCTACCTTACTAAACAAATGTGTTTTCAAAACTGCATGAAAGGACAGAATTTAACTTCCATTAATTGATAGGCCATACCAACAGCAATACTGCAACTATGAATTCAATTTCATGACATTGCTCATAGAAAAGGAAAAAAAAAAAAAAAAAAAAAAAAAAAAAAAAAAAGCTATACATCTTTCCATCCAAATATAAAGGTCAAATGATATTAATTAATGCAACTATAGTCTCAAGTAGTTCCTTGACTGAGGGCCAATGCCTCATTAATCTTAAACATACCAACCTGAGCACATCAGTAAAGTCAAACAGAATTAAGACTGATAGTATAGTGAGCACAACTTACTGCTTGCAGAAATTCCTGTTAGAAATCCTTCAGAAACATCTTCTGACACCATAACAGAATCAGGTAGCAGTTCTATGCACAAATGCACTCTACATCATAGAGAGCGCATACAGTTTATATGCAATTATTTACTGAGCTTTACTCTTATATATCAGGGCTGTTAAGTGACTGCTTTGAGTTGCAAAAATCCAGCAGAACTCAATTTCATTCTCATTGTCAGTGCAAATCTTTGTTTATACAACATGACAAAGGAGGAGAAGCAAAGTACCAGAAGAGATGATCACGAGACCAGCATCTGAGCATTATGAGCAGTACAGCCACTTCAGTGAAGGGACCTGGTGAGCTTGTTCCTAACTGGTCAGAAGAGCAACAGCCAGGTACCTGAAAATTATGTTCCGCCAGAATCAGCAAGCTCAGTGGCAACAGATAAAATTTGTTCTTATCTTTCAGGAAGGTGACCACATCCTATTTTGGCCTCACTATAGTAACTTCACCTTTAGTAACAAGGCAATAAATAAATAAATAGATAAATAAATAGTATGAAAAATCTGGGGAAAAAAAGTATGTGCTTTATGGATCCAGCACATAGTGTATTCATACTGGAAGAAGGAAAGTAGGTCCTGTTTCACTAGCATTTGCTTTGGGAATGTCAATGGAAAACATAACGAAAGAAAATATACCTGTAGCTAGAGCCTTCTACACTATACTGAAATACCCTGAAAATGTTGGGTTTTGTTGTTGTTGTTTCAGTTAACATCTGTCCTGTTAGATTTTATGGAAGAATATATCCAGCAAGGTTTTTAAATTATGGATGAACTGTAACACCCCATTACTCCCTGAATAGTTTCCTGGTACTTTAGCTATACATCTTTATGTTTGTAGTATGCGTGATCTGGCCACACTCACGACATCATAAAATGCAACTTTTTCATTTCCTTAAGTGGAAATTTCTTCAGTAAGGGGTCTGATTTCTTTATGCATTCAAAATATGTTATGTCTCACAAATAGAACTTGTGGTAGAAAACGTAAGTATCAAAGATTTAGCCTAGAACTTTAGGAAAAATAAAAATTAAAAAAGCTATATAATAGAACTCCCTGACAAACAGCTGAAACACTATTTATATTATTAGCTGTCTTATGTGATTTTGAAGTAACAATCATATTACCATTATCAGAGCAGAACTTGCCATTATAAACTATACGCAATTCCTTGTTTTCTTAACTTTAAAATTTTCCAAAAATAAGATAGGGCTTTTTATAGGCTCTAAAATTTGGAATTTTCATTCAACCTTTCAAATTAAACTAGTTCATACTACGATAACGTACCTCTCCAAAAACCTTTAAAAAGTTTCAAATAGCATGTGACCTTTGAATATAAGCAAAACTAAGTATACTTCTAGGATTTCTGAATATTAAAGCCAATGATTTTATAGTGCATCATATAGATGGCAAGCATGATTAAACAGAATTATTCACATCAAATTTTTAAGTAATGAATACATTTGAGGAAAACTGTTGTTCATCAAAAATGAAAGAAGAAACATACTGGGAAGTATCATTCTGGTACTCAGTTCTCATTATCTTCTTCTGCTTAGCTCAATAAACTGATGCTTGCACAACTAACAATATTTGCCTTGCAAGACAAACACAGAAATTTTGCCACCTATTTCAATGAGTCAGGACTGCTGGGCTGTGTTATATGTAAACAATCCTTATAATCTTCTTGGCTATGAAAAAAGTTTCTAATAGGGGAAAATATAATTAAAACTTAACAATGGAATAGGACAACTCATCTGGAAATAAGGAACAAAGGGATATCCTTGCTCATCTCAGGAGACTGGAGAAAGCCAAGCTGTTGACGCCAAGTAGATTCTACTTCTGGCAATAGAACTAGGAACCGGCACTTTGTTACATACAGAAAAGTTGCTGAAAGGGTGGAAGGCTCTAGGGAGAGAAGAAAAATAAAACTGTTTTCTCTAATATCCTGTAGAATCTCTTTGGCAGTTCCCAGAAATCACAGGTCACAAAAGTCTTGCTGTCTATATATGCTTTGGATTGTCTGAGCAGCCAGTCCAGAGAACAAGAGCCTGATCCTGAGAGACCAGGAGAGAGAAGGAGCCGCTTGCTTGAGCTGTGCACTAATGACTGAAACTTCTCAACGGAAAGCTTGCTTTTGTTAAGAAACCATTTCTGAGTATTCTCTAGTGGCTTCTGCATACAGGGATTAAAGTAGATTGAAGCCAGGGCACAATCATATTAAAATATATACATCATAGCTCCTAAGCAGTTCGCTCAGCAGCAGACCCCTTTTACTTGTACCGTGCCGGTCAAAGGATTGCTTTCCTTAACACCTGACATCAGTATTCAACACTGATCACCCCACGGTTCATACGTTGTAGGCTCGCCGCTCATTCTTGTATAATATGGAACCAGTAACAAGTTTCGGCTGGCATTGTTCCACGAATGATTTATATACTTCAAATGTGAATAAATAAATAAATGAACAAAAATAGAGCAAAAGCCTCTAGTGGAAGTGTGAGTAAGTAACCCCTGCAGTAATCCTAGGACTTCTGTCCCATTTTCACTGATAAAATTCTTAGAAGTTTATAGGCCTAAAGGGCAGCAGATTTTTTCATGCTTTTATTGACTAGATTAATGGACTATTAGCTCATTTCCAAGATTACCTAGAATTCCTCTTTCCCCCCTTTCCTCTGAAGGGTTTCAAATTCTGATTAAAGAAAGGCCTTGGCTATAAAAGCTAACGCTGCCACATCCAAGCTGTGTTTTGATATAAGCTTTTTGTTGGAATCACACTCATATTTCAAGAAAATATTTTCAAATGTTACCACAATTTAGAGATACCAGTAAGATTTTAGCCCAAAACAGGGAAGACAGCAGATGACATAATGCTTTCATCACAATCACACTGACTTTGTGTTATATCCTCACTACTTGGAGGCCTCAGTCAACAGATGAGGTACCACAACACATCCACTAAGTTAACTTTTAATGACACACGAGGTGCCCAGGGAGCCTGGGGGACACAGACAGGCCGGTTGAGCCCCGCTGTTCACAGGGACATGCCAGACCTTGGCGCATCATGGCACTGGGACACCCGGATGGGGTCCGCTGCTTCATGGGCCAGCAGTTGGCCAGTGGGGAGCAGCCGCGCTGGGCATCACGTGTCTGTGTATTTGTGTTTTTTTACTATTATTTTTCCCCCTCTTTTTTTCCTATTAAGCTGTCCTTATCACAACACACAAGTCGGGGGGAGTGAGCAACCAGCAGGGTGGGCCTGGGCTGCCTGCAGGGCTCAAGCATGGCACTGCCAGCAGAGGCTGCCTGCTCAGTAACGCATTGAGCATTGTCTTCAAATCTTTAAGTGTAATTATCCCACAAGATAAAGAAATAAATAGAAATAAATACCATCTCTGTTACTCTCGTGTGCCTTCACAGAAATGAACTAGCAAAGCTCATTGTACACAATTTTAGGATTGTTAGGATATTTTTGCAAAATTACAATCTCTGTGTTTACAGTTTTAAAATTATGTAAGACTTCACTGATTAAATCTGGAATACGTGTTTTGATGACTATTTTCATCTAAAAATAGTATATCATTGCTAGCTGATACAGAAGATGAGTGAAATTTAAATCTATCAGTAGATCTACATTCCCACTGTGATGGTAAAGAGAATTTACTAGAATATTCAGTTCCTCCTGTCAGATATTTGGTCGTGGCTATTGTCGTAACACATACCACTTTTCCTAGTATTAAAATACTTTTATTTTCTATTATTGGAGCATACTATAAATGCCTGTGAGCATTCTAGTTTTCAGCATACAATCACAACTGGTAATATTTTCAAGGTAATATTGAAAAGAAGCCTAAAACAACAATTATAATGATCCTTCATAATTATACACAGTCAAAAAGCCATACAAATTAATCCTATATACAGAAATCAAATTTTTACAGCCAATTTGAGGGAAGCATGCTTCTAGACAAATATCAGATTTAGGAACACAACTTGAAATAGAAATTTATCACCAATATTTTTCACTTGATGGTTGAGTTTTGTGCTGGAAATTTCACACTTTATCACACTAGATCCAAATGCAAGTTATACCTTATGGGTCTGAACCCAGGTATGGTGTCTATGGTGTGTTAGACAGATCTAGATACCAGAGAGAGTCCGTTAGAGAAAACAAGGCTGTTTAAGTATAACTCTAGACTTAGCTGACTGTAACACCCCCACACTACCCAACTATGCTGCATAGTGTTATTAAGATGAAACTTGCTTAGCATCTACAAAGGAATATGTATTTGATGACTCAGTATGTTCCAGCAACTGAAGCTTGCAAGCTACAAAATTTCCCGGTCATTGCACACTTTCAGCTGAATTGCAAGCCTGGAAGATAAGTCATTTTATAAACACATCTAATCGGATTTTGTTCAATATGCCAGGCAAATTGAAGGTAGACAAATATATTCAGAACAGGCATTTGGAATGAATTTCACATATGAAATCAATCTAACAACAACAACAAACATAAATAAATAAATAAAAAGGCACTGGTGACTCATCTGAATGTCAGCACATCAAGAGAGAGAAAGAGAGAGACTGCAGACTGCAATAGCTGAGTCCGGAGAAGTGTGTGACACCTGAGAACAAACACCAAAAGAATCGTTCCCATCCTGCCTTGCAGAGAGGACCACTAAAAAGGGAAAAAAAAAATGTCAAAGATGTCAAAGTGTTAAGAGTGCAGATGGATGCCTGTGAATTGGGAAGAAATAAAAAAGTATATCAAATCTCTGTGGAAATGCTTAAAATACTTCACCATTTCCCGTAATTTCCCCAGTCGAAGACAGAAAGAAGACTTATAGTCAAGTGAAAGCAAAAATAGCTTAGAAAAGTATTCACTATATTACTAAGATATACATGAATTGAAATATAGTATCTATCCTGGTATTAAATGACATTATGGTTTAGATTCTCTTCAGAGGACTGTTCCTGAGATTCAGCCTTGCTCTAATACACTTGCCATCTGTTCCACATAGTGAACACACCTACTGTCCTCCTACCATTAAATGGCAAAAATGAATTTTATAATGAAACCTACTGAGCTGGATTCCCTGACAGGAAAATGGCAAAAACATCTCCTAGGAAAAAAACTGTAAAAAAAAAAAGAAAACTTCAGAATGTCCAGAAAAGGTTGGTATGTGGAGAAATGTCTCCTTCATAAATTTAAAAGATGATCAAGAAGGTAGGCACAGATTTCCAAAGATCAAGCTGGCTCCAGGGATGCAAAAGTGTCCTTGGGGTTCAAAAATACAGCAGCCCTTGCTGAACTTTTGAGTTTCATCATTTGGCCTTGAATTCTCCACCTGTAATCAGAAAAGATACCTCCTCTAAAAAGGTGAATATTAACTCATATATCTCTTCAGTCTTTGTTTTGACAGAATGATGAACCCATTAACAACAAAGAAAATATCTGAATGTTAAAAACCAATTAATACTTTTGCTAAACTAAGCTGAGCTCTGACTGTAGCTTAAGATTACATTGCGGGTGGTTTTGTGTGGTTGTTTGGTTTTTTTTTTTCTGATTTACACGAAGCAAAACTAAAAATTGTAAAGCAAGGCCGGGCACGGAATAATTGTGAAACATACATGTAGCCGTGTTACAGAAGCAGATGTCTCCAGGTGAATTACCCTCGGCCGGCTGTCAGCCGCCCATCCTGCCGCTCTCTCACTGCCCCTCCTCAACAGGTCAAGGGTACGGGACAAAGTGAAAAAGCTCACAGGTGGAGATAAGGACAGGTTTTAAGGACACTTACCAATTGACATCATGGGTGAAACAGACTGACTTGGGGAAAACTGATTTATTAACAACTAAAAATGGACGGTGAGAAACAAAGATGAAAAATAAAATCTCACCCCATCTTTTTTTTCTTTTTTTTTTTTTTTTTTTTTTTTCCCCAGGCTTAATCCACTCCTCCTTTCCCAAACCTTCCACCTTCTCCCTCCAGAGTACGGCAGGGCACAGGGAATGGGGGTCGTGGTCAGTTCCTATCCATTCCTCTCTGCTGGCACTTCACATCACGCTCTTCCCTCCCTGGGCAGGTCCTCTCAGTGGGTTGCAGGGCCCAACCATCTCCACCATGGTTTCCCCACAGGCTTCACAGAATCTAGGCCCCAGTGCCTGGAGCACCTCCTCCTCCTCTAACCTTGGGCTGTTTCTCACACTTTTTCCCTCACCT
Organism: Heteronetta atricapilla; assembly: GCA_011075105.1. Classification (NCBI taxonomy): domain Eukaryota; kingdom Metazoa; phylum Chordata; class Aves; order Anseriformes; family Anatidae; genus Heteronetta; species Heteronetta atricapilla. The sequence continues at coordinate 15,292,062 of CM021744.1, forward strand.
CGCACTGTTGGGTATATTTTGCACTTTATTAACTACCATTTCTCAAGGGTCCCACCATCGTTGCAGAGTCCTGCAGTTGTGTCCACTGGGGAGCTGGGTGGACCCAGCTCTTCCCAGCACGGGCAGCCCCCGCCTCTTGGCACAGAGGCCACCCCTGCAGCTCCCCCACGGCCAGAACATTACCATGTAAATCCCAAACACCAGTGATTAATTCTGACAAATTCTCTTCTGAAACAACAACAACAACAACAACAACAACACAAATTCATTTCCAAGGTATACTGGGTATAACTGGAATGGAGTTAGTTTTCTTCATAGCATCTCATTTGGTGGTATGTTTGTGATTTGTTACCAACGGTGTTCATAACACACTCTTGTTTTAGCTGATGCTGAACAGTGCTACCACAGCACCAAGGCCTTCTCTGTTTCCCACTTTGCCCCCCTCAGCACCCAGGTCAGAAGTACCCAAGGACCTGGGGGGACACAGCCAGGGTCCCACCCCACCAGCCCCAGGGATCTGCCAGACCTCAGGGCGCCGTGCTCAGCCATGGCACTGAGCGAAAGAAGGATGAAGTGGGGGCACTCGAGTTACTGCATTCGTCTTCCCAAGTAACACTGACACATGATGAAGCCCTGCTTTCCTGGAAATGGCTAAACATCTGGCTGCTGATGGAAAGTAGAGAATGAACTTATTTTGGTTTGCCTGAAAGTGCCACTTTGCTGAACTTACTACACTGTCTTTATTTGCCCCACATGCTTGTGTGTTTTTTGATTGTTTTTGGTTTTGTTTCTAATTTTTTTTTGTTGGTGGTGGTGGTTTTTATTTTTGTTTTTGCATTTGCTTGTCCAATTCTCTCCCCTGTCTCTCTTCAGGGAGTGAACGAGCAGCTAGGTAGGGGCTTAGATGCCAGATGGGGGTCAAGTCACCCCAGCACATTTCTGCTCAGATTTCTTCTTTAGAGCCATGCTTCTCTCCAATGCCCTGACACCACATCTCTTTCCATTTCCTTTCATCACTTTTTTTTGAGAGAGTTAGAAAATTCACCACTGTTTAAATGCAGGCTAATTTGCATGGATCTGACCTTCACCATCAATTCAGTCACTCATCAATTCATAGAAGAATACAGTTTCTCTATGAAACCATTTATTTTGACCATTTTTTCTCTTGCTTTGCTCTGGCACGTTGCTAATGTACTTCCTTCTATTGTTAGCCACCATGGAGCATGTCCTTTATACATTAAGGAGCTCTTAGGTGGACCTGGCAGAACTTTAGCACTGAGCAGTAATGATATTCTCTGGAGGGTCCTCACATTTACTTTATTTGTCCTTTGTACTTTTTCAAGCAAAGGAGCTATAAGGTAAGATGAATTAGGGCCTAAATTTTAATTCTTATTCTAGGTTCTTGATTGGTTTCATTCCACTAGCAGCAAGCTCTTAAGACATAAGCAGAATAAAAAATATATGGTCTGTATGTAAAATGTAATATAATAAATGAAATGTGATACTCGTAATAGCTTTTGCTATTGAAAGCTCAAAGACATAATGTATTTCAATTATAAAATGAAACATCATTTTCTTCAAGGGAAAAACATCCATTGAGATGCAAAATCCCTTTGGGGGACTTTCTTTCTTTTACTATTTCATTATTTTTAACCCAAAACTTCGGGGAAGTACTATCAGATATCAAATCAATTTGGTCCACAAATCAGGTTATCAACATGACCTAATCTCTGGCTAATGAGAACATTCTCTTGAAGGTCAATGAAGTTTCCAATGTTTTACTTTGGTTTACTCCATTAAATAAAAGAAATTAGCAAAGTATATTTCTTTTAACAATATCTTCATTAAAAACAAAACAGTTGGGTTTTTTTTTTTTTGAATATTTAGGAAAATTTTGCAACTTACATGACTTGCTAGGCTTCATCCAAGACCACTAAATCAGTGAAACAAACAAACAACAACAACAAAAAACTAACCAAGCTATAACATTCTTCAGAGCCCCAAAAGCAGCCACCACAGATATGTGCAGTCTTATGGATTTTATTATGTTGATTCTGAAGCCTGTTTTTGTTATTGTTGGTATAATTCAGTGTTTGACTATCTTGAGAAAACTCTTAACAGAGAAGAAAAAATTAGCAATAATCTGTTTGTGCACAATCTTAGTTAACAGTTATATAAATAGTTGGACAAATCACTACTGCAAACTGTTCACATAGTGCCAAAGTAAAGTACACCACAACAATTTAGAAGCTATAGTCAATATATTTTCAGTGACCTTAATTTTTTATCAAATAAAGGTTGGATGTGTGTTCTCAATGTGTATGTAATTCAGTGAACAATTACATGACTTTTAATCTTAAATTAATTCATTATTGATTTAGCCAAATAGTTTTAAGAAAATGATTTTGAATTTAGCCAAACTTCGGAGAGCATTCAGTGAAAAAAAATTAAAAAAAAAATAATTTGCGTTAATTAATGGGAAAAAAAATGCTGTAACTGTTTCACTTCAGTATTAACTGTTAATGGTTGCAATAATAATATTAGTAATAATAATTTGATGGAGATGATTAAAGCACGCTATCTGTAGAAAACTTCTCTAAATGTAATTTATGGGATTATGTTGCTCTTCAGATAATACTATCCTGTAAGATATCAACGGGAATACACTGAATACAATACAAGAAGAAATAATATATATAAAAGAAATAGCAGCCAAAACTCCAGAAAAGCAAAATTCTGTACTCTAATGGAAAAGATGACTCCATAAATATTATATTAATCAAATGCTAGAGCCAGTCAGTCACTTTGAACACCTTTGGCAAAGCTTTGACAAATCATAATGACAACTCTGCAATACCACAGAGTATATATTTCACATAGACAGCACATAAAAGCAAAAAAAAATACTGACCAACTTGAAGGACCTCAATGAAGTTAATAAGAAATCTCTTAATCACATAAATCATTTAATACATGGTGCTATAACTGGATCAGTAGTGCAGAAAGGCAACTTTCACTGTTAGCTTGAATTTTTCAAATGATGAGGTGTAAAGAAAAGGAAACATGGATACCACTGATTCTTTATAAACCAGAAGAATGTCAACAAAGGTACCGTGAAAAAAGCTAGGACCAAAAAAAGTAGAGTGGCCTAGACTTAAAGTACTGTAGAATTGTGATCAGCCCAAATTGGACAATAAGTCAGAAATATACTTTCACCATACCATTTTCAAACTTGATTCTCTGGGACTCACATGATAGAAAGCAAAAACATCCTGAGATGGCCAGTGATATATTCTATGGGCAGACACTTTCTGCTGCTTTTCATTTCCTCCTATATCAGCTCTCCTGCTAACAAGATAAAGGGGAAAAGGTTTCGGAGTGGGGAATGGGGAAGGAGACATCATACATCTTCTGTGAGCACTTGTCTGCTGGTTTGGAGAAAGCATGGAAGCACGGATGTGGGGGGAGCCAGAGAAGTGAAAGTGGGAGAGGAGCGGAGCAGTTTAACTGCACTTGTTCCACTTTCCTCATTCCTCTTCCATTTTATAGTGAAGGAAAAAAATGAAAACACAGAAAAGGGAAACTATTTGCTTAGTAGGTAGATCTTGGCTAATATATATTCTATGGTTTATTTTTTTTAAGGAATCTGATACATGATGCCACATGCATTTAGATAAAGTTCTTTGGATGGAGGTGTCTATGTATTATTAACACACACACACCAAAGCAGCCATGCACTATAATCAGAGTGTTAAAATTGGGTTGAATGGCTGCCAATGGACAATTAAAAGCATTTTAGTTGACCAAGCTTGCAATTTAAATTAATTTGAAGGCACTCCCACTGCATGTTCTGAAACAAAGTCTGTTGCAGATGCTCTCTTGGATGTAAACAGGATAAGCATTTGTGTTCTGATTTGTGAGAAGTCATCTTACTTTGCCGATGCTATAAAATCCAACTAACCAGAATTATTAGAGGTTGATGGAACATTAGACTCTAGACAATCTCTCTAATGAGTAATACAGATGGAAAGCAATTGAAACCTGTATAAATGCACATGGGATTAAATGTTGCATCATAATAGTGGGGCAAATTCTTATTTCCAGCCAGAATATCAACTGGAGGGGAGGAATCCCTTTGCTGGAAGAGTAGAGGTTGCTCTCAAAAGATGATCTTGATAGCTTATCTTGAAAAAAAGTGAAAGCTGCAACAAACGACTAGCAGTGGTTGTAAAAGAAGGGTATGTTTGTACTGATGTTAAACTGAGAAAACCCAATTCACCTGCTTTTTAGCATGCTGATGGTATGTAGTGTCCACAGAGATGATGCAGTGATTCATGGGAGAATTCCGTCAGAGAAACGTATCTGATATCACTGTTTTAGAGCTTTCAAACCAGTGGAGGAAGTTCATAAGCATATACTGCTGCATGGTGGGGAAATTCTGAGCCATGTAGCAATTCTAACTCCACTAATTTCTACTGTAGTTGACTACTAACTTCCTAACTGCTATCTCAGTTAGCAGTCAGTCCCTTCTGGGACACAGGATTTGTGGACAGAGACCTATGTGAATAGGAACCCACTAACATCTCGCTTACAGCCTGCTTTAGCACCGAGCAGCACGAAGCTCAGTCCCATCACTTGCAAAGAAAAATGGCAAATTCCACGCCCTTGACAAGGTAAGATCACATTTGCCCACTATGTATAAGACCTTTTCATTATGTATAAATAATATTTATAGATGCTGAGACAGTTATTAACTGAAGAACCAGCAAAACAGCCATAACAGAAATGCGGTCCTCAGAGAAAGGTTATTACACGTGGTAATCAACGGTGGCTGAAAACACCAAGGTGGTCATCTACAGACAAATGATCTTTCTTGTTATCAGGTGATTCTCTGAATGCTCCAGGTAGCTTATGAGGCCTTCCCTGCATTCTTTTTGAATCATATGATTTTAAAAATACCTAACAAGTTGAAATGTAAGTGAATTATACCTATATGGTAAGGCTGACCATCCTGAAGGTATACACTGAAGAAAAAAAAAATAGTTTTACAAGGACAATTTTTTATTTCTCTGCTTTTAAGAAAAACAATTTCTCTAGATCAAAACCTGGATGAACACAGTGAAGAGCACACAGTCCCTCTGCATGTTTTGCACGAAATGTGGTGATCCTTTGATAACAGTGATTGATAGTGTCTGGGTAAGTTTGCTTAATATTTGCTGTGGACAGTGTCTTGACTGAGGCTCAATCAATCACTTTGAAGAGGAAATAAGGGCTAATGCAGTAAAACAATATTGGTTATGCACTCAGTTAATCCATCACAATTCTCTTGTGCAGTGTTGTGAAGTAGTCTTTTGACTTAATATCGATCTTTGAGCTTCTTTTTTTTATTAAAGAAGATTTCTCATTCAACTGTTTGTAAAATTTTAAGTGTACTGAAATCCCACTCTCCACCAATATTTGTAGGTATGCAAAGTTAGGAAATTGCAAATCAACCAAATTTGACAGATGCAAATCTATTGAAGATTTATGGTTTTAAAAAATATATGTATATATACTTAAGCCTACAAAGTCTGGTGTTGCCAAACTTAGCAGCAAAGCTCCAACAGAGTTCAAGTAAGGCTAGATTGTCTATTACCTTAGGTAGACTTTAATTTCTGTTGTTTCCCATAATGAAACTGTTCAGTGTTGTTAAAACTAACTGACTGTTAAATCTTAGTATATTGTATAAGTGACATAGAAAGTCCCATCGTTTCTTCTAGTTGTCCACAGATAAGCTAATATGTGCAGGGAAGTACACAAATATTCCAAAGAAGAAATACACAGAGGATTTCTACATTAAGATTTAAAGTGCTTTTTAAATACCTGACCCAGAAGGATAAAGCATTTGTTTATCACAAATTCAGCCTTAGAATAGAAAAAAATAAATAATAATTTAAAAATCTCAGTAGGAAAGACATGAAACGTATACCAGATGCAAATTCTTTTCTTAAGTCTATCATTTCAGTCCTCATATATGATTGTTTAATCTTCGAAAAAGAACCGCAGAAACTTTAAACTTCAAAGAACAGCACTCACTGCAGGCAGGAAGCTACAGGGACAAGTAACTCAAGAGCAGATGTACTTCTGCAGAGTTCATCTGAGTTGCTTTTAGTTAACTACTACATTATTTTAGTATCTGGTTTTAGACAGAAACAATCAAATGGCTTGAACTGATGATTTGGTTGTTTCTTTTTTACTAAGCATCTGTCTTTTAAATTAGAACTTTTATGTGTAATAGCAGTAGTTCTTCTTCCTCTTCTTCTGAAGAATTCCTATTGTAAAAAGGGAGCAATTAAAAATTTGTAATAACTTTTGAATCAGGTATATACATCAAAATCCCTACAGTAGAAGGTGATGAGTTAACACTATCCTAGGCAGAAGTAGAACACATATTCATGTTCTTGGAAACACTGAGTTACACCGTCCTTTGACACCGCAAGTAACCAGGCTTCAACAAGAGAACTTTACTTTCTGAGGACACATTGAGGCCTCACTGAGTTCAACTATTTAAAAACTTAGAATTGTCCTGATTGACTCAAAATCGCAGTAATAACACAGAAGCACTGAGAAAGCATATAATTGTTACGTTCAGCCTTATCAGTCTTACTGCATATTGCATTTTGCTATGCTACTGATTTTGTTTACATGATAACTTGTGTTGCTTATTTAGAATTGAATATCTGGAACGGATTACTCAATATAGAATGAAGAAGGTTAGATCTGCCAGTTGGAATGATCCCCAGAGGAAGGGACAAAACCCTGTGGAAATCACTAGGTTTTGTCACACAGAAAAGATTGAGCCTAATGACTTAATTTTCCACTTCTGCAAGTCTTTAGAATTCCTTCTACACATTCTACTTCTTTTGAGACTTTGGGATGTGTATGATCATCAAAGACTTACCTGTCCATACTACTTCCTACTTTCAAATTCACATGCCCCTTAAACATGACAATAATGTAATTAATTTCTGTAGTTTTCATTCACTCCCATAAGTTCCCATAAGGCTACCTGTAGCTAGCCATCAGGGGGAAACTCATAATTTCCTTGCTCTTTCATTAGATTTTGCTTTGAAGGACATAATCTTGCAGAATTGTCAGTTTTCTGCAGTCACCTTTAAGTACAGTCCAGCCAAAGTTAAGCCTGAGAATTATTTTATGTTATAGCAACAAGAGGTATTTGACAATGGTTTTTATTTTAGTTTTCTATTTACTTGTCTTCTGAGTAACATTTTGTCAATAGCCCATTGACTTTATTGATCTAAACTTTCCAGGAGATAATTTACTATTGTAAACAGTTTAGTATATTCTTTTGCATAAATTGATTGGCTAAACAGTATCAATGTACTTTGGAGCTCATGAACGGTGACAGATTTGGAGGAGAGAACTCTAATGGAGAGTTCAGAAATGTTCTGCATCAGTTAGGAGCTACAGAGCCAAACTGGAAATGTAATTTTAGTTACGTATAAACAATAATGAAACTTCTAATTTAAACATCGACTGTGCAGGAACTTTTTTTTAATTAATACAGTGAATGGGCACAGGGTAAGGATTAGAGAATTAATTTTTTCTCTTACTGCATCACTGATTTATTGTCAATTTTATACCATTGCTGTATTATTCAAACTTGAAGTGCCATAGGGTGTGCCTTCAGTCTTGTTTTAGAGGAGACTTCTTTATTCCAGCAAATGAGTTGTAGGCTTTATGTCAACTTACTTGTCTGTCTACACCAAGCACTGTCACTAGCCGTGACAAACAGCTAACAAAGATTTCTTTTCTGACATGCACGTCGGTCTCTCCTCCAGGAGTTTGTCTAAGGCCAACAATTCACTTCAAATAGTTATTCTGAAAAACGTAAGAATTAAATGAAAACCATAAGAATCAAAGTGTTTTAAAATATTATTATCTTAGGACAAAAACAATGTACTCATTAATCTATGTGCAATTTCATCCATATCCTTGGTCTCAGTATACCTAACAGAATTCAACCAATATCATTGATTTACAGCTACAGCCTTGAGGGAATTCACAAGGTCGTAATGCGAAAAGGAGCTTTTAATTCTATTACATTATTAACATCCTTGTTATTTTTTAACATCATTGCAGAGTATTTCATTATGTTTCATTTTTATACTATGGCTGATATCAATACAGTATTATCTGTCTCTTCCTGCATGCAGAAATGAAGACAGGAAAAAAAAATACAGTATATTTACCGTATGTCCTTCATTTTTTGGAAAAGCATTGGCCAGAATGTAACGTTATTCCTCGGAGCTCTAATGCTGAAAAGGATCGTTGCTTAAAGAACTTCATTTTCAGGCCTGACCTAAGGGGAAAACTACCTCAGTTTGTCTGCTTTTGTTCTTAGCATAATATCTAGTCAGTGGCTTTCCCTATTACACATAATTTGGGCAGACAGGTAGCCTGAGAACAAACTCATTCAAGGTGGGGACGCACTTTGAGGAATACAGAGGGCTGCAGTTCTTCATATTTTGCTCAATAAATATTTAGTGTCTTTGTCCTGTGCATTTAAAACAAATTAAGGCAAAACAGCTTTAAACACATACATTTGATTTACATAATGCAATAATATTATCTATAATAATGAATAGATTTTCTATGCCAGTAGCATTTGGTAACATACTACGAAAGACAAGACAAAAGATCAGTGTTCATGGAACGAACAGTGAATGAAGCAATGAATAGCACATACTGTTAAAATGCTCGTACTCCTGTAATAAGACAAAATCAGTCAAAATAAAAGCTAAAAGTTTTGCAGAGTGTAGAGTGTTATTGGATGAAATTTGAAAATCAATATTGTCAGGAAAGATTCTCAAAACAAGTCGTTTTTGTCACTTGAAACAAAGGATGCAAGAGCTTTTTTTTACTGTAACATTTAGCTTGTTACATATGGATATAAAACACGTGGTTTTACTCATATCAGTGTAATATCTCCTTTGAGCCCCTCTCTCCCCACTCCCATATCGCCATACATTATTCAGCACGTTAGAGACCATCTGGAACCTGCTCCTGAAATAGCTCAGGACTTGATGACCTTCCAGATACGCTGCAAAACACATTTGTTTGACAAGGGTTTGGGGAAGGTTGCGGGTGTGTTGTTCCTGAAAGGATTAAATAGGCTATTTTACAGGTTTGATTAATGCCTGATTTAATTTACTATTTGCATGTGACAGTTTTTGATACTAAGAGGTCAACCACTTTCGCTGTTGAGCTTAATGAATACTTGTGGTGCTTAATGCTTAAATATAAATATATACAGAAACAATCACTGGCACCGGGCCTGATTAATGCCATTAAAGTCAGTCTGAAGGCTCTCACTGCTGAGGGAGGTGGGCTTTTTGTAACACGGTACTTTGCCTCTCCTGAGAGAGCAGCTCTGCTTGCACACAGCAATTGTGACTGCACATCTGCAGTTCACTTTCACAACAGCTAAATGAGCAGAGCAAAGTCGGCTAAATGCTGGTTCCTAACCATGTGATGGGTGATATATATAAATAATGCATATCCAGAAGAGCCACAGCTTGTTTAAGCAACAGAAGAATAAAATCTTAAGCACAGTTGCATATAATTAATGACAGACAACTGCAAAATGTTCATTCTGCTCCTGCTGCCCTTTTCCTTACAGCTCTCTGTGTTGTAAAGGGCAGAGTTTAGAATCTTTCTGCATCCCCTATGGCACGGACAATGAATATGGTGTGAAGGATGATGAAAGATCAACAACGGGATTAAAAGAACAGTGCACAGAGATGTGGTCATAGCACTGGAATGAGGTTAATCACCTTGCTTTGGTTATTATCAGAAATACATAATTTCAGCATCATGCAGTTTTTATGTACCTGGTGAGAGTCAAATAGTCCAGTTCCCCATACAGCCATAAACAGTGTCAATGGATATGCTACCTGGGTAAAGACCTACCTCAATAAGCAAAAGATACTTTTATATAAGTATGGCAGAAATTTAGACAGGCATAGATTGACACTGGGAGATCAATTTATGCAAGCTTGTAAAACAACTTCATGCTTCTACTACATGCACCTCTCCAAGGAAGAAAGGCTGAGAGAGCTGGGGATGTTCAGCCTGGAGAAGAGATGGCTCCAGGGAAACCTATTGTGGCTTTTCAGTACTTAAAAGGATCTTATAAAAAGGATGGAGAAGGATTCTACTCGGGTAGACAATGGTAGGGCAAGGGGGAACGGTCTTAAACTAAAAGAGGATAGATTTAGATTAGGCATTAGGAAGAAATGATTCATTGAAGCACTGGAACAGTTTGCCCAGAGAGTGTGTGGATGTCCCCTCCCTGGAGGTATTCAAGGCCAGGCTGGATGGGGCCTTGGCCAATCTGATCTAGTGGGTGGCATCCCTGCCTATGGCATGGGTTGGAGCTGGATGAGCTTTAAGGTCCCTTCCAACCTGAGCAATTCCGTGTGATTCTATGATTCTTTGGATCAAAAGTTAAGTATCTGCATTTGAAGGCACAGGAAAATGTCCTACACATCTCCCTTTACATCCAAAAGCATTTCTGTGGGAAGCAGAGAACTGAGGGAGCAGAGTAGGAAACAAAAAAGATTCTTGGAACTTGAATCAGGAAACACAAAAAATGTATGAATGAATGAGAATGTATGCTTTGCTGAGATGGATGAAGAACCCCTTTGATAACACACCTTAGAAACAGGTGATTTTCAATGCACTTCTGAAGAAAGGAATTACTTTATCAGCACTTTATATATATTCCTTTCAGCTTCCTGCAATACAGTCATAATGAATTGCTGTGTCTATGTTTAGAAGTCACAGACACCTTATTCTTTCATTTTCACGCTTGTTCTCAATCACAATATATTGGTTGGCCTAAGTTTGCTGAACAATCTGCTGTATCAGATTCATCACAGTTACCTCATTTTTCCCCATAAAATCTTGTTTCAGAAATGGAGTTCTATAATGAATTGAAAGGAAGACATCTTTCTCCAGGGGTAGCTTCCTGCATTAAATCTGATTTAGGCTGTTAGGTCACAAACAAACTTACGCCACTGCAACTACTCTAAAAAAAATATCTTATGAGAAATATTCTGTTTTATAGTAAAATGTTACACTACCTTGTAAATATTGCATGACCGAAAATCTGGATTTTTCTAAAAAGGATGTGGCAGGTTTTGTTCCTGCCATCCAAGCAGGGTACAATGGACTATGAGTTGGATAAAGCCATACTCAAATTAATAAAAAGGCTATATCTTGCTAAGTACAGTGCCTAGATAGCTGCAGGTCAGATCAACGTCATATCTTTCAATATAGGGCACAGAATCCTTTGTCTTTGGTGTCTTCATGATAGTCCCTTACATGGATCAATGACAATCTCTGTGTTTCTTTACTTCCTTGTGTATGCGATAAATAACCTCAAGAAAATAAAATGGAATTATAATGGTAATGTTTTGCAAATAAGATTATTTTATATTCATTTATTTTTATTTATACTTGAAATTTTGAGATGCAGATACAGTAATAATATTCTTATATAATCAAATTATCCATCTGCACGTACAAGTTTCATTCCTTTTCCCAAGCTCTCTAAAAATGCTCTAATTTCCTGATGCATTTCAAAGTATATATTATTTATATGAAAAAAACAGAAACTTGTATCATTAGCATTTTTAGATAATCCATTAAATACCAATAAGACCATGTTCTCAGGCCAGTACTAATTCTCTTGTAAATGCTCATTTAGGTAATATAAAATAAATACTCCAAGCCAATTCAGTCTGAAATTTACATGAGTACACGTGTTTTTATTGAAGACAAATAAATTACACTACTTCTGAAGCATTCCTAATCATCATAAAATTATGCATGTAATACGTGGGACTCAGAGTAACTTTTGTAAAATATAAGCATCTAAATCGATGTACCTGTATAGTTTTCTTTTCTAAGGCTGACATACAGAATATAATAAAAAATCTTGACCCCAGAAATATTGTTAAAACAATATATTTTAAATAAAACCTCACTTTCACTTAAAAACATCAAAATTGTATATGAAGCTCAACTTTTTACTCCAATAGCATGTTTGTGGCTGACAACTTTTTGCCATGACAGAACTTCCTTCTTGATGACTTACGATACTTATCACCTTAATTGACCAAACCTTTTCAGGTTTTCTTTCTAAATAAGCAGGCACCTAAATTCACTTAACTAAATCAAAAGGACTTATTGCATTTCCCTTAAGAATCTTTTAAAATCTTGTTACTAATGGTTGAATATATTCAAACGGAAAAAAAAATAAAAAATGATGCAGTGTAAATGGAAACATTAAATATTCAAAATTGAGTAGGCGTATGGAGTTCCAAACTGGAAATGCATCTGACAATTATTTTTTTAAAACATCAAATACCTTCTGAAAATCTGACACCCCTTGAGACTGTATGTGTGGATGATTCAAATACTAAATTAATTGAAATCTCTGAATCACAGAATCAGAATCCTGAGTTGGAAGATGCACTTTTTTTTTTTTACTGTTGCTGGGAAATTTCATGACACATTTGTAAGATATGATAGATCTGATGACATATTCCCCTACCAGCCGTCCCTCAAGCCAGTCACTACCAAGGTAGCTTTTTTATTATTATTTATTTATTCTAAGCTTCAGCCCAAAGTTTTCCACCTAGGTTTTTATTATTATTATTTATTCTAAGTTTCTGGTTTAGATCTCTTACTGAACTTTTACATGTTTTACATTTACGTGGCTGTGATGCCATGCAAATGGTTGCAATCCCCTGCAGCAGTGTATGTCCCCAGCTGTTTAAATTGCTTATAATCCCTAAGGGAAACTCCCCAGCAGGAGTTTCATAGTTGAATCTTTGCAAATTCTTTTGGGAAGTGTATCAAAATATATTTATGGAGCTATCACAATGATTCAAAACAATTTTAATAGCCTGAGGGAAAGGTGTATTTCTTAAGCATTTTAATATATCTTAAAATTTTAAATGAAATTCAGCTTTTTATTCATATAAAGTATTTTTATATATGAAGTAAGAATGTCTAATGACACGAGAAGCATTCTGTGACTCTCTTCCAGTTACTTCTTGAAACTGACCGAGACCTCTAATAGGTTATCAAACACATGGGAAAATAACAACCAAAAACTAACCCTCTAAATGTATTTTCAGTTCCACCAAGAACAGGCAAGGCAAGGTATTTTAAATGAAGCAAGCTCTCTATCCTTCATGGCTTTGAGTTAGCTGAGGAAAAAACATTTTATAGCACTTGCCACATTTCAAAATTGAATGCAATAAATAATACTTCTCCTAAAGCTCCATCTCAGTCAAAAACCATTCCCTACAGTTTGCTGCACTGAACTCTGACCAAAGAGTCAGTGCAATTTAAACACCATGGACTTAGCAACAAAATAAGATTTGTTGTTTCTGTTAGAGCTCAGTAAGAAACCATCAAAAGGCCAAATGTGAGGGCAACGGTGATTTCAGGCCTTGCTGCCCGGCATGGTGTGAAGCTAGAAGCAGCTCTGTGTCAGAGCCTCAGCGCTAGGACACAATGAGAGGATGCACAGCCTGCGGAGCAGAGGTGAGGTGAGCACAAGTACAAGAATAGCTAATTAAAAGCTTTCAATCGGTTCTCTGGAAATTTGGGAAACTTCTCTACACAAGCTACATCAAGCTTCTTCTTTTTTTTTTTTTTTTTTTTCTTAAAGGAGCAAGTCCCAGCAAACAGGAAGACTGTGAGATGGCAACTTTCTTAGTAAGATTGGAAATTTTAAGTGATATTATGAATAGTTCTCGGTTAACTCCTCTGAGAAGACCAACTATGCAAGGGTAGTAAAATAGTCAGGGAGGGAGGAAGCATATGGACTGAATGATCCTGAATTTGCTAGGTACAAGAGATGCTGCATCTGATTTTGACTTCATAGAAGTTGAATAATCCACTGTCACTGTCGTGTGATGTGTTATTACAGAAGAGGCATGAAGTTGAAGTATACTAAGAATTAAAGCACATCCAAAATACGTGAAAGAGGCTTGATGGCATTTGTTTCAACACATCAAGGCAATTTCAGATATCTGTGAAAAGATTCAAAAATATAAAGGATTTCTGGCACATCGCACTAACTGAACTGACTTCAACAGATGCCATTCTTTTGGCAGTAGTGAAGCTGTTTTGGGTGGAAGCAGAATTTTAAATAACACAAGAGGAGTCTTGAGAAGACAAGTGGACTTGAGCCCTTAACTGAGTTTTATTATTTTTTTTAAGTCCTTAATATACTCAACCCTCTGAAATTCTCCAAAATACAATATTTGGAGTTTATTCTATCCTACAGAAGATATCTACTTTTCTTTCTAACAGGGCAGATGCAGACTTCACTCCACAGAATACAAAAGGTCTGTTCTGCTTGAGCTGGTACCCACATTACAAAGGGCCCATAACTGCAAAGCCAATAAAAGTAGCCTCCCCCCCAGCAATTGTTCACAGCTCTTTATCATAAATGCTTGTAAGCCATACCACCACAATTTTTGTTGAAATTAGCAACTGTCCGTTGTGGGCTTTTGTTGTTGCGTTTTTAAAATATGTAACCGAAAAATGAAAGTGTTTTCAACTGAGCAGCAAGTTTATATGGAAAATATATTTCAGGAAATTCAGATGTTCAAAAAGAAACTATTTCATCTGATTAGCCTCACACTGCTGTTATAACTCAATTTTCTTGTATTATTATATATATAACATATCCTTTATAGATATTTGTTGTGGTTTAACCCGGCTGGCAGCTAAGCACCACACAGCCGTTCGCTCACCCTCCCCTCTCCCTCTCTGGGACGGGGAAGAGAATCAGAAAAAATGAAGCCTGTGGGTTGAGATAGAAAGAGTTTATTAGGACAGAAAAGAAAGGATAATAATGACAGTATTACTAGTAATAATGTGTCCAAAACAAGTGATGCACAATGCTCACCACCCGCTGACCGATGCCCAGCCCATCCCTGAGCAGCCGGTCCCCCCACCCCGGCCAGCCCCCCCATATTAATTGTTCAGCACGACGCCAGACGGTACGGAATACCCCTTTGGCCAGCTGGGGTCAGCTGTCCTGGGGCTGTCCCCTCCCAGCTCCTGCTGCACCCCCAGCCTGCCCGCTGGCAGGACGCAGCGAGAAGCTGAAAAGTCCTTGGCTTGGTGTAAACACTGCTCTGCAACAACTAAAACATCAGTGTGGTATCAACACAATTCTCCTCCTAATTCCAAAACAAAGCATCCTACCAGCTGCTAGGAGGAAAATGAACTTTATCCTAGCCAAAACCATGACAATATTCCATATTCTCATTTTTATTGAGAGGCAAGAAGACAGCATCATCTCATGACACCAGACTCCATAAATAACTGCCCTCACATGTAAAAATGTAATATAGCACAAAACTACAGGGCAGAATTAGAGCAGGAATCACGCTACTAGGACAGCCGAATCAAAAAGAAAAACAAAAGACAAATCTTTAGGTTTATTTTTTCTCTTAGAAATAAAGAGGAAAAATTCCATTTTCCAACTCACTCTACATATGTCTTTTCAATTTCCCAGTCAACATTACCATGTGAATTTCTAGTCAAAGACTGAAGATATTTCTTAAAAAGACTATTAACCACATCTATTCTGGAGCGATGACTTTCAGATTAAAGGTCGTGACAGTTATGAATGAGGTTATAAGTTTTTTTACCCTACTACTTGGTCTCAGGTCTTCAACAGAAGTGGAAATTTAAAACAGAAATAGGATTGCAACATGACAAATGAACAAAACTCTTAAACTACAAAAAGCAGGGCTAAAAGGAGGTCATTTATAAGGCAATGAAATGAATCTGTGATGTTAATGTTTTGGCAAGCGAATAGATCACTCAAGTCCAATGCCAGATGCAAGCAATGTGGCACTGTTTGCAAAGTTTTAACTTAAGAAAACAACAACAAACCTTCCTTCACAGAATTTAGTTAGATTGGCTGATTGAATAAGTATTTTAAACCAGTACCATTGATGTTGCTTTTCCCCCATGAGTTAAATGCTCTCAGTTTTCTGAACTTTCTTGATTCTTCCCTCACCTTCCTGACCTATGAACTGCATGCATGGACACTTGTGTCTCTTTCCCTGCCTATCAGCATTACTGGCTTCAAAGTAATGCAGAATGAAGTAGGACTTCATCATCATATTAAGAAATCAATGATACATTGAAGAACTTTTTAATTAGATCACTGTGGCCTCAACTAAGCCTGAGTTACAAAGATTAAGTAATTGCTTGTAGCATTTTCAATGTGTGGTTCACCATAGTGAAAAGATTATTGAATCAACTGCTGAGTTATGAAAACTGATGGAAATCTTGCTGAGTGTAGAAATTCTCTTTAGTGCAACAAAACAATGCAGTTTTATGACCCAACTCCTTTGAATCGAACTATTTTAATTAAGTACATCTCTGATAAGGAAGAACTTGAAAAGCTATCTAGTATGAAGACAGACTTGCATTTAAATGTTGATGTATGAAGTCAGGATTTTCAAGGATACTTCAATGTTTTATTTTCAAAGCCATTCACTTCTAACATGTTTGTATCTACAGATCTAGAAGCAAAATTCTAGAAGTCTTGATGACTTTGGAGCCTGTGAAAGCCAATATTGCTTAGACATCGTTTTTACTTGATGTTTTCCCTCTCTGCCTAAATTTAGAAATAAAATTTTTCATAAACAATTGTTTTAATTTTACATCCAGATCTTCCGTAGCTGTAAAGTGGCACTAAAGTCCCTTGATCTCAGCAAAGACACATTGCTATACAACTTGAAAATCTGGCTTTAAGAGTTCATTATAATCAAAAGTGTAACTAACTTCATAAGACTTAGAATCATAGAATATCCTGAGTTGGAAGGGACCCTTAAGGATCATCAAGTCCAACTCTTGACACCGCACAGGTCTACCCAAAAGTTCAGACCATGTGACTAAGTGCACAGTCCAATCTCTTCTTAAACTCAGTCAGGCTCGGTGCAGTGACCACTTCCCTGGGGAGCCTGTTCCAGTGTGCAACCACTCTCTCTGTGAAGAATCCCCTCCTGATGTCAAGCCTAAACTTCCCCTGCCTCAGCTTAACCCCGTTCCCACGGGTCCTGTCGCTGGTGTTAATGGAGAAAAGGTCTCCTGCCTCTCGACACCCTCTTACGAGGAAGTTGTAGACTGCGATGAGGTCTCCCCTCAGCCTCCTCTTCTCCAGGCTGAACAGGCCCTTGTTTCTAAACTATCATTGTTACATTCATTTTAAACATAAAGTATGGGGAACACGCTAAGGGAAAAGCATGTTAAGGGAAAAACATGCTGATCTAGTGGGTGGCATCCCTGCCCTTGAAGGAGTGTTGGAACTAAACAATCTTTAGGGCCAGCCCAACCCAAGCCATTCTATGATTCTATTAAAATATCATGTTTAAATGATAGTTGTGCAATAATGATACAAACATTATTAAAACACTATAGAATTATGTAGCATATTCATCAAAGTATATCCAGATGTATGAATAATGATTAATTTTGACATATTCCTTTTCAGGTATATTCAAGGTCTTTCATCTTTTAACATTTGAAACAAATGGAATTATCTGAACTTGTATATGACAATGCTGTAGTTCATCTGCCAAAATTATGCCATCTGTGCAGAACAAAAGGAGTATTTCTCCTCAAATTAGTGCATGACAGAAAGTCAACAAAACACTCTGGGCTTACTGCTTTTAAAAAGTATTTGGGCTAGAGTAGGAGTTTCAAAGTGCCACTTCCTTTCTCACTTTATTCCTAGGTATCTAAACTCCTGCACAGAACTAACACTTCTCATGATGTAGTGGGTTTACGTGGCAAGGTTTTGGTAGCAGGGGGCTCTAGGGGTGGCTTCTGCAAGAAGAATACAGAAGCTGCCCCATGTTAGGTAATAGCCCTGCCGTTGGCCAGAGCCAAGCCAATAAATGATGTTGTTTGGGTCTCTGTGAGAGCATATTTAAGAAAGGGGGAAAAAAACACTGCTACACAGCAGCTGGGAGAGAGAGAGGAGTGAGAAACAGCTTTGCAGGAGCCAAGGTCGGTGCAAGAGGAGGGCAGGAGGTGTTCCACGTGCCAGAGCAGAAGTCCCATGCGGCCTGTGGAGAGGTCCCTGGTGGACCAGACTGTCCCCCTGCAGCCCATGGTGCACCATGGTGGAACAGGGTTCTGTGCTGCAGCCTATGGAGGACACTGTGGAGGACAGTGGAGCAGGTGGGCCTGCACTGACAGAGGCTGCGGCCTGTGGAGAACCCCTGCCAGAGCAGATTCTGGGCCGGAGCTTTAGGCTGTGGAGAGGAGCCCAGATCCAGCACAAAAGGCCACTGTGATGGTGCCTGGGCTGCCACCATAGTGGCCTCCTTATTTCACCGTTGCCCTTGGTGCCCATTGTCCCCAGCCCCATAAAAAGTGCAGCCCTGCTGCTGGCCACCACTCGCTCCTGGAGCGCCGAGGAGACTTGGAGCAGCCCAGGTGCCGGGAAGCTTCAGGCAGGGATTGCCAGCCTTTGGGTGCTGTCCTGCTCAGCCTGAAGGATGAGAGGAGAGGTGCGTTGTGCAAGGAAGAGGCGACACAGCCTAGAAAGGAAGGACCTCCCATGGCAACCCCCTGCCAAATGTCCTAGAATGGAGGAACGAGTGCAGGTGGGGAAGAAGAGGAAGCACAGCCAAGACAGGGAGGACCTCCAGTGGCAATCCCCCGCTAAATGTCCAAGGATGGATGAACACCCAGCGGTGGAGGGGAGCCAACTGAAGAAATGGGCGCGAAGCCATCAGGTGCGCCCCAGCATGGACAACTTCCATCCAAGGCATGGAGGCCGACCCAACAAGTGGGTGTGGAACATCAAGGTGCCTCCTGCACAAGAGAACACGCGGCCCGAGAGCAGGTACCCACCCAAAGAACTGGGGCAGACCAGCAGGGTACCGGCTCTGGAAGACAACTTCCACAGAAGGCACGGGGGCCCACCAAGCAAATGGGTGCGAACTGTCAAGGGGACGCCTGTGGAAGACAACACCCAGTCCCTGAGACAGCTGAGGTATGGCAGCTGGCCAAATGAAAGGGTGCAGATGACCGTGGTGCCACCTGCGGGAGAACACGGCCAGCCCAGGAACAGCGGCCAACCACAAAAATGGGTGCACACCAGCAAGGTGCCGCCATCGGAGCAAAATGTCCATGTAATGAGCAGGGACCCCAATAAAACATGGGTGAGGACCAGCAGGGTGCCACCAGCATGAGACAACATCCATCCCACAAAATGCAATCCGTCAAAAAAATGGGTGAGGACCATCACAGTGGTACCTGACAGGCAAGACCACATCCAACCCCCACACAGGGACCCTGAGAAAAAATGGGTGAGGACAGGCAACGTGCCATCCTCAAAGGACAACAGGCAGGCCATGAACAAGACCTGGCTGAAACAGCAGGTGCATATTTTGCAGGTGCCACCTGCAGAGAACGATGTCCTGCCCATGGATGTGAACTCTCCAGAAGGTGACATCCAGCCAAGGCAGGTGGGGCCACCTCCAGAAAGGCTGGCAAGGCCTCACTACGATGCCAGGCCTGGGAGGCATGCAACGCATCACTGCTCACGCCATTCCTGGAGGCCCTGGCATGACACAGAGCCTCAGGCTGGGCCCAGCTCCTTGCCCATGGCTCAGCACCCTGACAGCAGGCGGATGACAGAGCCACCAAGATGGGTGTCCTGCAGCTGGAGGAAGTGGAGACGGCATAGCGTAGCCAGCCTGCGTTCATCTCCAGGCCACCAATAAAGAATTGTGAGCTTCCAGTGGTGTTTGAGTCCTCCTTCCCCGTCCCTCACTGCACCCCCATGCAGGCCTGGAGACTGCGCAGGGGGCATCTCTGCCGCACGCCGCCCTCAGGGAGAGGAGCGGAGAGAGCCCGGCTGCCTTGGGGCTGTTGCACCAGCCCGTCACACGGCAGCTGAGGCCTCGGGCTCAGGGGTCTGCAGCAGGAGACCCAGGCAGCTGATGGGGGCTTGGCGTGAGAAGAGGCAGCCCCCGGTCTCTTCTCACAGAGCCCACCTCTGCATCCTCCAAGCCTGCTACCTCAACCTTGCCACAGAAACCCCATCCATGGCATCAGGCAAGCCTTGAGAAAACTGAGAGGGAAGTCCAGGAACCCTGGCAGGATTCGCCCATGAGTGTGGAGGAAGCTGGCTGATGCCAGCGCAAGGCCACTCTCAGGAATCATTGCTTGTTCATGGCAACTGTGAGAAATGCCCCAAGAGTACAGAGAAGCAAACGTCACTGCCATCCACAAGTCAGGCAAGGAGGAGGACCCAGGGAACCCGGGAACCTCACCTCCTTCTCTGGGAAGGTGCTGGAAGCACTCCTGGAAATCATTTCCAGGTGCAGGAAGGACAAGGAGATCATTGGGATTAGACGGCATGAATTCCCTCATGCAGTGAGTTTATGTGGCAAGGTTTTGGTAGCAGGGGGCCATAGGGGTGGCTTCTGTCAAAAGAATCTAGAAGCTGCCCCATGCTACAAAAGGGCCCTGCTGCTGACCAGAGCCAAGCCAGTAAGCAATGTTGTTCTGCACCTCTGTGAGAGCATATTTAAGACAGGGAAAAAGAAATGCTGCTACACAGCAGCTGGGAGAGAGAGAGGAGTGAGAAACAGCCTTGCAGGCACCAAGGTCAGTGAAAAAGGAGGGGGAGAGGTGCTCCAAGTTCCATAGCAGAAGTCTCCTGCGGCCTGTGGTGAGGCCCATGGTGAAGCAGGCTGTCCCCCTGCAGCCCATGGAGTACCACGGTGGAGCAGGGTCCCACGCTGCAGCCCGTGGAGGAGACCACGGAGGAGCAGGTGGGCCTGCACTGATGGAGGCTGCAGCCTGTGGCAGACCCCTGCCGGAGCAGATTCTGGGTCAGACCTGCAGCCCATGGAGAGGAGCCCACGCAGGAGCAGGTGACCTGGCAGGAGCTGCTGCCCGTGGGGGACCCAGGTTGGAGCAGTGTGCTCCTGAGGGATGGACCCCATCGTACGGACCCGTATCTGGAGCAGTTCTTGGAGAGCTGCTGCCTGTGGGCAGCCCACGCTGGATCAGTTCAGCAAGGACGGCATCCCGTGGGAGGGACCTCATTTGGAGCAGGGGATGAGAGTGACTGAGAAGGAGCGGCAGAGATGAAGTGCTGTACGCTGACCATAACCCCCATTCCCCTGCTCCCCAGTCCCACTCAGGAGGAAAAGGTAGAAGATTGGGGGGGATGGCATTTTCGGTTTCTTTCCTTTGTTTCTCACTTCTCTTGTTAGTTGTAGGCAATACAACTTGTAGGCAATAATTACTTGTTAGTAATAGGCAATTAATCTTACTATCTCCCTACTTGGAGTCTGTTTTGCCTGTCATAATAATTGTTGAGCGATCTCCCCATTCTTATGTCAACCCTTGAGCCTTTTGCATCGTACTTTCTCCCCCTTCCCTTTGAGGAAGGGGAGTGAGAGAGCGGCTGTGGTTGAGCTCAGCTGCCCACCCAAGTAAAACCACCACAGATGAGCAGCACTTGGGGAAGCCCTAGCAAAAGCAGAGCTTGTCAGGACACCTAAGGTGTTCCATTGTTATTCTTGCTTTATCAATCATTGTCTGTCAAGAAAAAAGTGAGCTTAGGCACTGAGATATAGACCATTCATCAAGGCTAGCAGAAATAATAAAAGGAAAAACTTTGTTCTGTGAGAAAATATATGGGAAGCAGCAGCAGAAAGAAAGAAGACGACAAAGTGAAAGGGACTGCACAGCTGCTTGCTGGACAGGGCAAGTGGCAGCTGCTAGCACAGGGGATGTGCAGACATGAAAAGATTCATGCTGTGCATGCGCTTCAGTTTTAACTGAAACTTTTACACTGGCCTTTAGATTGTATGTGAAGCACCAGTTTTAAGACACCTACCCAGACATACAGAAGGAACGAGATGTTAATCCAACTGTGGACCTGAACCCCCTGAGCAGGCAGGTCACCAACTGCAGAGCACTGGTGTTGGAGCTCATACATCACTCGGTGTCTGACAACCTGCAGGCACGCATCAAGTTTTGCTAAATTGACATAAAAGATCTACAAACTTGTCCTGTTGCAAATAGTATCTCAATATTTTCTCACAGTATGATTTACTTTCCCCAGCACTGAATATTGCTAAAGAACAGACGCACACAATGGATATCAGCAACCTACTTGCTGCTCTGAGGTACCAGCAATGTGTACTAAAGGGTATTTTTTCTTTGAATTAGGATTAATAAACTGAATTCACATTAGTGGCCGTGAGTAGGCAGAAGGCTCACCCACACCTCCATTAACCACATATTTAAAGCCCTTTCAGCTATATCCACGCAGTTAACTTTTAAACTCTGCAGGGTGACTTCAGAAGTTGATATAAATATGTTTAATTCCCTGAATAAGGAATAAATAATAAAACTTACATATGCACAGCTGGATACTAATTTTTATTAAGTGTGCATGCAAAAAAAGGTATAGAAATGCAACTTGCAGTAGTACTTTGTAAGAAAAAGTATTATACATAATATTATAGTAAAGAATTTCAAATCTAAAATACTTTACTGTGTGACCAAATATAGAATATAGAACTTGAAGTAATTTACATTGGCCTCACTGTCACTTTGCACAGATAAGTGCCAGCATATATTCAGGAGTCTAGATTGGGAAATTCTGTTGCATACAAACAACTTGAAACATGAAAATGCATGCTCCATCCTCAGTGATCAGAAGGGAATCAGATCAAGGATCTGACTATGTGTTTTCCAAATTAGAATTCAAATCAGAATGTGTAAAGCAGTTTATAATAATAATTACATGAATTCCAACTAAGTATTACACAGTAATTACAAGGAGCACTATTAGCAAATTCAAATACAATTTCAGTTAAAACTGCTGTCGTGAAATACCACAACAGACAGGTGCATCCACACATCAACAACTGGCAGAGAAATTACAGATGCTTGTACATTAGGAAAAAATGAAATTAACTCATTTCTCTGTGCTCTATGCTATGTCAGTCAACAAGAATGTTGCTGTTTATATGCCTTGGCAATTTTTATAGGTTAAAATGTTCTTGAAGAATGAATGCGGTGAAGAAATTAGGAAACAATTTACAACACAAAAACAATTTAGAACCAGATAAGTCTGTGTGCATTTGCCAATAACAAAAACAAACAAAAAAAAGATTTACATCTATATAAAGTTTTGCTTTTGTTCTTGTCTATGTACCATGTGCTTCAGAGAACAATGCAAGTGATGTCCTGATTTTAATACATGTAATCTGAACATTATGAACATTTTACATCTTACATTTAATAAAAAGGTAAGAAAAAAGCAAAAGAGAACTCACTTTAGATTTAGCTATCTGTGCTTGAAAAATTAACAGTCTGTAGCCAAAAAAAAAAAACATGATTATATGTTGTGAAAACTGTCTTTGAAAAATTTAGCATCACTGGAAATATTTAAGTTGAAGAAGCTGCAATTTCAGGGATATCATTTTGTTTGTTCCCTACCATGTGCTAAAAGCAAAATATTTAAAACTGAAATACATAGAAAAATGAGCACAGTTCATTTTGATTAAACATTTAAAAGCATCTCAGCAATCCAGACTCTACAAGTTTCCAACTGTACTGTAAATAAAGAACTACACATTAAACCCATTTAAACCTCTGGTGGGCTCCTCCCCTCAACTGCTACACTGATGTACCCAGAGTCTGTGGTCTGATGCTTTCATATTTGACATCTTTTCCCTTACAGCCTTCCACTAAATTCACCTGAAACTTCCTTTAATTTTGGTCTGGATAGACTTAGTCTAACTCTACATACCAAATTTCACTTAGTGTCTCAAAAAAATTTGTTCTTTCAAATTCAGTGGCAACCACATTGATCTTCTGATGCAACCACAATTACTGAATCATTTCTTCAAAACAGAATAGATAAGGTGAAGTCTCCCACAAAAATTTCCAATCTGGTGGCACTTTCTATTTTCTATAGGATATAGTCTACTCTACATTCTAAAGCTGCACTTGTAATTATGCTTTTTCAATCCTAGCATTTTTCAGAGATCTGATTCTAAAGTGTTCCTTCACTAAGGCCTCAGATTCTTCCAGTGCTACAAATGTGGGGTCCAAATCACATCTGCTGGGACAACTAGAGCCAGATTCAAACATGTAGAAAGCCTTGGAAGAGGGCTGAACCAGCTTTGCAAGCGTGGTGGAAACTGTATATCATCAGTTTTCCATGTGTGTTCTGTTTGAAAGACCCAGAAGAAGTTTGCTAACAATTTTTCATTTGTTTTTCCTTCCAAAGTGCAGTGGTTTTACAAGCCATCTGATGCTCTCTTCCATTTAAAGATTTGCTATAGGTGGGAGCTTACTTATTCCTACCTGATTCCTAAGATGTACCGCTAGAGAGATCCCTCCTCATGATGGAGCTGAAGACGGCTCACATTCTCAGACAGACAAGTGGAGTAACTGCCCCTGGTTGCTCCGCAGCAGGATGCAGCGGCAGTACAGTGCTGCGGGTTGGCAACTTGGGCTCAGTTTTACCAGTACAGTGCCCAAGATTTCATCACTCATGGGATTCATCTCTCTCTACTCTGGTATTTGTCTCATTTATTTGTGATCCAACATATCCAGTGTCTTATTAATGTAAGTCACACCTTTGTTGCACTGAGACACAGTTACATTTTCCACACCCAGGGAAGCTACTCCCCTATGGAAGAGTAGCATCATCTGTTCTATATTGACTTTACCACTAAGCTGCATATTTTCACTACCCCCTTTCATTTCTCAGTGCAGTCATAAACGATGATAATTTTGGATTTTCCCACAATACATCACATGAAGCTAAATAATATTCATTGTCTTTCATTTCCTGATGTTTAAGTTGAGTTATTGCTTTTTTCCTATTTTCAGTTCTTTACACCAAGGAACTTCAGTATGGTCCTCCCACGGTGTTGCAGTTTAACCCGGCCGGCAGTCAAGCACAACACAGCCATTCATTCACCCTCGCAGCAAGTATGCTCCCAGCAGCATATTTCTGTATACAAACAGCATACTGAACAATGAAGTCAAGATTTCTCAATTTTTCTCCCGATTTGGCCTTTGATTTGCAAAGTGGTGAGAACAGTGTGCTGGGAAGTAAGTTTACTGACTTAAATCCGTTGATACTTGCCAGCTTTGAGTGTCTTCACTCATGGCAACCCACACTTACAAACTGACATATTGCTCCTAAAGGACAATAAAAGATGATACTGATACATCAACATTCATAACAAATTTAAACTTGTAATTAAAGTGAACAAAGCTGAACAAATATGAAGTTATGTAAGCCTGGTGAAGGGAAAAAGAAAATGCTGAAACAGGCAGGGAGAGGATAGAAAAATACATGTAAAAGAATTCCAAGTTTCAAGAAGACCACAAATTTATTCACTTACTAAGCAGTGTTATCTCACTCTTGCTATTGTAAATTAGAGAAATACTGTCTTAAGAAAATTAAGCTACAGATTATTACTGATGCTAAATCAATTCGTCCTGTATATCTTTTATAGCTTCCTGAAAAGTCCAAAAATATGTATTTATGATGATGTCTAATTTGTTTTTCTCCTTTCATTTTATGTTACATAGAGTATTGAAGCCTTAGTAAGCCAGGAGGAAGCACAGCAGTTACAAGAAAATGTATGGATTTTTAATATATAATTTATGTATATCAGAATAAGAAAGATAAATGTATACAATTCACATGTTTGGTTAAAAAACAAATATGCAAAAATGCTTAAAATGTTTCTGCCAGCCCACTCTGTTTCTCACTTTGGTGAGAAGCAATTTTCATGAGGCAAGTGGAAGTAGCATTTATCTGCAATATTACAAACCGCAGTCACTTTAAATCCCATATTTCTCTATTCATTAAACCACTAAGAAGAGAAGTCATGCTGCTAAAATATTAGGTAGTTCTTCTAGAGCAGTATCATTACATAATCATTTTGAAATAACCTTATTTTTTCCAAAGTGAAATGGAAACAAGTATGTGTTACCTTGACTTGCATGAGGTAGCTTGGGCAAGTCAGACCCAACTGTGCTGTGCACATTTGGTGTAGGAAAGGGGAAGAGTACGCCCAGGTGAGGCCACAGGTTACGACAGAAATACAAATTCCATAGCTGCAATCCCAATGACGGTCAGTGACAAGGAGTCAACGTGACATGTTTGTCCCCATATCATTCTGACCTGTTTTAAAAATAAGCAACTCGATTTCATTTTCCAATACTTTTCCAACTGTGATGAGACGTCTGATTTTCCTATTGCCATTACCTTCGTAAGAGTTAGTTGCAGTAGCTCAGTCGTTACTGTACTGTTCCTGATATTCATGTAGGAAAATGCCCAGAGCTGCTTCAGCAGCAATCAGCAATTACCTTTAAATACAAATCACAGAATCACAGAATGGTTTGGGTTGGAAGAGACCTTTAAAGTTCATCTCGTTTTGACCTCCCTGAATAGCAAAGCAGTATTTCCTATGAAAAAAATGTTGCAGCTGTAATTTGTATTTAAACTACTTCATCATACAGCGCTGACAGTGCTGTGATGGTACAACGCAGCACTGATTTTCTGTTTCATTTTAGAAGCAGGATTTTGAGAGATGTGGTGCCTTATTATAGCTTCAGTAGACAGAAACTAAAAGACATACAACTATCTAAAACCTTACCTAAAACCCTAGGTATAAAACCCCTAGGGAAGGGGCATATGAGGATCATCAAGTCCAACTCCTACTTATCCTAATTTTCTTTTTTGTTTTGTTGTGTTTTTTTGTTTGCCACAGAACCTACATTTTACAGCCAAAGTGCACGCAAATATAGGATGACACACTCCTAGAGCTCTGGCTGACTGCAGAACTGATACGCATAAAATAACATGCACATTTACGGCAGCAATCTAGGAACACATGCACCTACCCACAGAGACAATCTTACCTTACACTACATAAGCCAGATAGCTGAAACTTCTCAAACATCCTCGTTATTATCTACATTAGTTCAGGTAAAAAAAGACCAAACAAACACATGAAATTAAAACTTTTAAAATATACCAAAGGAAAATGAGCCAGAAGATTCTAGAAAAGAAATACATTAAATGGACCCGTGCATTTCCAGTGTTCATGAGTTTTTAATCCTGAATAAATAAAGCAACAATAAATAAATGGAAGCACTCAGAAAGCTATCGTTATGACCTACTGCAAACATCAACATTTCAGGAAGAATTTAGATTTACCCACTCCCTATTTCTCAGTTCAGGAAATTGAAACTGTTTGAAAACCTCCTCTTCCATAATGGGATAAATCAACACTTTCCTCCCAGAGAAAGGAGAAATAAGACTGAGCAAGATATAAGCATACAAAAAGGAATGATTCAGAATAGGTCTGCTTCTCTCTGCATTCCTATATCGAGTAGCCATCAAAGTACTATTGACCATTTTGTAAAAAGAAAGATATAGTATTAATTCTGATATAGGGTAGGCACACTACTGCTTGGCCATACCTAGAGGAGGGGTTTCATTATATCCAAGATTTAAGTCCTGATTCCACAGCATTTATATTGAAAATTGTATACTGTTGTGCTGTTGGTCATTTTTAAGTTAAACTATCAGCCCTTACTTTGCTGAATATCTAGAGAACATAATTTCACTGAAAATTACCTACGATTTTCTTTTATTCATAGGTATTTTAAAGTAGTATTATTTAAGTTGCACATCAAGTGATTTACTGGTATCATAGAAAGGGCACCTCTATGTAATTGCATCAAATTGGCTGATGACACATTTATTGATAAGATGGATGTAGATAATTTCTGTGCATTCAGTAATCGGTGTTGGCTATTATTGCATCTATAGCATGGAATTGTTATTAGAAGAACAGATTCAGTCCATGATTGTTTAATAGCACATGAAAATTACATAGCTGAAGGCAAAAATCACAAAGCAGACACGACAAAATGAGACCCCCCCCCCCCCCCTTCTTAATATGTATTTTTAAAAATAATTTTCTGGAAGAATACATTGGCAGCAGCCATTTACCGTATCTGCTCATTTGGGAGCACATTGAGAAGCAGCTTCCCAATCTGAAGGATCAAATTTGACACAATTCATCAGACAATAACAGTGAAATCAAAAAGACAGTAACTGGAAAATGTAATCCTCCCCTGAATTTTTTTTCATCTCACCATCTGCTTCCATTCTATTACATCCCACTGGGGACTCCCTCTCTTGCAACTCGTCCTCTGGGTAGACCTGCCGCAAACATAACAGGCAGGACCGAGAGCTTTGCTGAATGCCTCCACCACAAGGTTGGTGACACAAAACTTAGCCTGCACGTTACCCTCTGACGGAGGAGAAAAACAAACCAAGTAGAAAATACGGACACAGAACCAAACACCGGTGCACTGCACTGGCGCAAAGCTTGTGCTTAGGTAAAGCACCAGCTCTTCCCTTAAGTGAAACCTTCAAAGATTGAGCCACCACAAAGGCAAATTTGCAAGCATTTTACTGCACAGGTTACTTCCTTGAAATATACTTGAATATAAGCATTCCCTCCTGTTGTCATTAGTGGTTAGCTGCGGTGTTGGTGCGTAAGTTGGTTGTGCAACCAGTACTTGGGCACAAACATCTTTCCTTAAGGAAACACCTTCTGAGCCAACTTGAAGGGCTAACACCCAAGCAGTACTGCCTGAAATGCTATTTTCTGTCTCACAATTTGAGTGAACAAAATGGTGAAATTCTGTTTTTAAAAGATACACGATCCCTAAGCATAAAGAGGCTACGGGCAAGCTGAGACTGTATGGAGGGTGAATGCCAGCAGCCCACCCGGCTGCTCTTTCACTCCTCTCCTCAGAAGGATGGGGGAGAAAACACGATGGGAAAAACTGGGTTGAGGTAAGTACAGGGAGATGGCTCTACGAGCAAACTAAAACCACCTTCCTGCCAGCCCCCTTCTTCCCAGGCTCAACATCAATATGCAAGGCATGTGATATGCTCACAGACCTGAGAGCTTGAAAAAAGATCTATTTTTCTGCTAATTTGTTTTTAGTTTTCTAAAATTCAAAGTTCATGCTCTTTAAACACTATGTATAAATGAACATTTCTGCTTCCAAAGACAGCCTTTACAGCAATAAAAGAACAACAAAAGCAACCACTTTATATCATTCCTTTGAGCTCCAGCTCCACTTGAATTCATTGTCCTGGAAAACTGATTCCCAAATCCCCCACCCATTTGCTCAAAACGCCTTAAGCTAGGAGCACCTGAGTCATTTCAGGGGGAGAACAAACAACTGCAATACCTAAACAATCCTTAGTTGGTACATTCAGAGCTTATTCAAATTATCAGATAAAGTGTCCTACCTAAAAACTCAAAGGAGTTTTAGCCCAGTTTAGGTAAACTCCTTTGCTCTAAAATACCTATCTGCACTCCTCCTGATGTGTTTAAGATGTGTTATTTCTTATGTGTTAAAATTCAGGTGGTCTCTTCCTAAAATGCTTGAACATCCAAATACTGAAATGCTTGCACCTGATTTTTATAAAAGGTCATCTTGATTTTTCACAATGAAAAGTTCATACCTACCTACTTAGCAAAACCAGAAGATACTCAAAAATTCACAGAGTATGCTTAATGATTTACGGTTGATTTGGTGAATTATTTTTGACCCAGACAGGTAAACTAAACCACAGAAAAAAGTAGTTCTTTACAAGAGCAGGCAAGGATCACACTACATAACAACAACAGGACACTCCCAAAAGCTTTAAAAGTCCTTTTGAATACTTTTTGCTCAGACTCATTTCAGTTTCTTGAAGTCTCAAAGCCTCCTGGGACTTTGGGCCAAAGCATAGGGTCAGAGGGGGCTAACCCCCAAAGGAATGCAGGTTTATGTCAGCAGAGACCACGACTCCTTGTGGCAGAGGTACAAATACACCTCCGAAAATACACCACCTGAGGTCTGAAAGATTACTGGATCTATTATCGCAATGCATGCTGTCAGGGGACTTAAAATCTATTAATTTATAACTTTTTAAATAAGTATTTTAGAAGGAGATTTCTGGGACCGCATCACTGGCTTACGTAAATTTCTGTTTTAATGAGCCCCACCTGTCCTGGGAAGGTCAGGGATGTAGCTGACAGATACTACATGTTTCTGTTCTTTATTTTGTAGTATCTTGTATATTCTATTAAAGATAGCATATACAATGTAATTTAATAATATTCTATTAGAATATACAATGTAATATCTTGTATATTCTATTAAAGATTACAAAACTATTCAAAATATTAGGTAATTACTGAGAATGATGGCATTCTCCAGTCATGTTTTTCAGGTGTATTATTCCCAGATATATCCTCTGCTATGGCTGCCAATAACTAGCTTTTAATTAGCTGTGTATGCCAGTCACCAGAAAGGCACCTGTGATCTCAGCAGTCAAAAATTCTGTCCTACCAATACTTACAGCTCAGTAAATGGCAGGTGACCTGCACCAGATCAGTGCATGATATCATGTTGTGTCCCAGTTCTTGATTTTAGAAGAGACCCTTTTACAACATCTTTCATACTTGCAATAATAAAATATAAAGCCCATCAACCTCACTCATTTTTCCCTGTAAAGTTCACCTTTGCTCCAATGCCTTGCAATGCCCACCCCAGTTAACAAAACTTAGATTTATTTATATCATGAGCTTTGTGAGGTAAGAACAGGTTTTGGGCCTGATTTTATAGAGCAGCTAATGTGCATGCTTAATGCAATGCTGGGGCTACTAGGAATTGTCACTAATGATGAAAATAAAAGCAGTAATAATGATGCATGTGAATTATCAATAGTATTATTGTTATTCTCTAATAATTTTCATAGTTTCAAAATCAGCCCGTCAAGCAATTACTTCAAAATATAACATTGGTGCATTATTTTCTAATGACCCTCAAAATGCGTGTCTTGGTTAAACAAAGAGACAAATTCAACTCCAACTAAGCATGAAATATTCTGTAATGTTTTCACTATGAGGTTACATACCAAGGTTGCTCATTAGAGTAAATAAGTAGGTAATAAAAAAAATGACCAGGCATCAATGTAAGCTCAGCAGAGCTTCTGTTTTTCTTTGATAATCACTCTATTGAACCTTTCTGGATTTTGGAACACTGGAAGACCACTTCTTCCCCTTGTCAGTAATACTGCAACCGTGATGGGTCAGGTGAGACCGCAGAAGCTGTCTGGAGGTGTCCCCAGCAGAGCAGGAAGGCTGCTGGCTGCTTCGCTCCATGGGCTGTGGGAGCATCGTGCTTCACTGCCAAACTCAGCTTTGATTCGTGGTTTAGTGAAAACCACTTCATGCATTATAGAGTGAGAACTTTTATTCTATTTTTGATTTTTAAAAAAGGCTGCACTCGACTGGTTTAAGTACAACTGCATGGAACCTAAAGACCGGGAATCTGGAGTGAAAACATCATTTCCTTTACCACATCCACACCCTCTCCCATGTAAGCAACTTGGGCTTGCCCTTTGTTTCTTAAAGATCATTACAGAACAGAATTAACAGTATTTCTAGGATATATATACATGCATGTGTAGCCGTCCATTAGGCAGCATCAGAATAATTCTTTGCTTATGTGGTGCTTTTACTGGGGTGGGCAGCCGAGCTCCACCAGAACTGCTCTCTTACTCCCCCTCCTCAAAGAGGAACAGGGAGAAAATACGATGAAAGGGGCTCAACGGTTGAGATAAGGACGAGGAGATCATGCAGTAATTATCGTGACGGGCAAAACGAATCAGCATAGGGAGAGAGTAAGATTTATTGCCTATTACTAAAGAGCTAGAGAAGCAAGAAACAAAGGAAATAAACCAAAAGCACCTTCCCCCCCCATCTACCCCCTTCCACCTCCTCCCTCCGAGCAGCGCAGGGGAACGGGCGTTATGGTCAGTCTATAGCACTTCGCTGCCGCTCCTTCTCGGTCACTCTCATCCCCTGCTCCACATGAGGTCCCTCCCACGAGATGCCGTTCTTGCTGAACTGATCCGGCATGGGCTGCCCACAGGCAGCAGCTCTCCAAGAACTGCTCCAGATACGGGTCCGTACGATGGGGTCCATCCCTCAGGAGCACACTGCTCCAACCTGGGTCCCCTACGGGCAGCAGCTCCTGCCAGGTCACCTGCTCCTGCGTGGGCTCCTCTCCATGGGCTGCAGGTCCGGCCCAGAATCTGCTCCGGCAGGGGTCTGCCACAGGCCGCAGCCTCTGTCGGTGCAGGCCCACCTGCTCCTCCGTGGTCTCCTCCACGGGCTGCAGCGTGGGACCCTGCTCCACCGTGGTACTCCATGGGCTGCAGGGGGACAGCCTGCTTCACCATGGGCCTCACCACAGGCTGAAGGGGACTTCTGCTCCGGCACTTGGAGCACCTCTCCCCCTCCTTCTTCACTGACCTTGGTGCCTGCAAGGCTGTTTCTCACTCCTCTCTCTCTCCCAGCAGCTGCTCTCCTAGCATTTCTTTTTCCCTGTCTTAAATATGCTCTCACAGAGGTGCAGAACAACATCACTTACTGGCTTGGCTCTGGTCAGCAGCAGGGCCCTTTTGTAGCATGGGGCAGCTTCTAGATTCTTCTGACAGAAGCCACCCCTATGGCCCCCTGTTACCAAAACCTTGCCACATAAACCCACTACAGCTTATCTGTTTTGTTGTAAAAGAAAAACATGAGGAAAATATATACAGAGTATTTAAGAGTACATTTTTTTCCTTCTGAATGCACTCATTTTGATGATATTCAGCATCATTAACCATAGGGTTTGCTTCCATTTCTGTTTCTTTCTGTGAAGAGAGCTTTCTCATCAGCAGTGTTTGCACTTCTACAGATTTAAGTCCTCCCACTGGTGGAAGGTCTGTGTACAAATTAAATTCAATGAGAAAATTTAAATTACAGAAATATGCACATAAATATGCATTTCTTTAGGTTGTTCTCATTTCCGCCACTTTCAAAAAAAGCCTGAGTACTGTAGTCAGTGGATTAAGGAACAGTCAGAGCAAGAAGGATAGAAAGATACCAGCTATCGTTCACTAAGCCAATGCAGTGACCTTGTTTCTTGTAGTGAAAAAGGACTCAAGATGTGTTTTCTCAGAGTGGCCAGGCACTGTGATGGCCTGCCCAGGGAGGTGGTGGAGTCACCATCCCTGGTGGTGTTCAAGGAAAGGTTGGACAAGGTGCTATTAGATATGATTTAATAGCTTAGTGGGTAGTATTGGTGATAGGCTGGACTAGATGATCTTGTAGGGCCTGTCCAGCCCTGTGTTTCTACGATTCTATGATGCTATGTTACATTGTTCTACCAGAAATAAGTGTCTTACGACTAATTTAAAGCTATAAAAATAATAGAAACTATAAAAAACTATAATAATATAAAAATAAAAAACTATAAAATAATTTTATATAAATCTATCCTATAGTTTTAACTAGCATAGATAAAAAATTATCTTTATGTTTCAGAAGATAAAGAATTCAGCATTAAAATTACACTTATCATCCTCTGTGTAGTATTGTACATCACAGCATTTCTCTAGGTCATTCCTATTAGCTATTGACAGCACCTGAGTCTTGAGCTCCCTAGTCTATGAGTATGGCAATTTCTACACACTGCTTTAACAGGTGACTATGTAAAGTGGGCAGAGGAAGATAAGTTATAAATGTAGGGCTGAATTAAGCATCACTTTTCAAAAAAGGACATACTGTCCTGTTTTTGCAGGGATATCTGTAGGCTTCTTTTGCCCTGTCTTTGCAGTAGTAAGTTCTGAAAGCACAACCTGCAGTTGTAACAAAAGATGTACCTACGCACCTGTAGCTAAACCTTACTTCATGAAATACCCAATTCCACGAGAGAAGCCAGTGTGTTTTGGGGTTCATTTCATGGACACTGAATGCAGATACATAACTAATACAGATATATAAATAATAAATTTATAAATATATGATATTATAATATATTATAATAAATATATATAATATTATAAATATTATAATAAATATGCATAATTTTTCTCCTCTTTTGATACTGGAATAAGGTGTCTGATAATTTGCTCTATTTCAGCATTCAAGGTCTCCAGCATGATTTTGGAGATTTGGTGCAATCCCCT
The DNA here is from genome assembly GCA_011075105.1 of Heteronetta atricapilla. Taxonomy (NCBI): domain Eukaryota; kingdom Metazoa; phylum Chordata; class Aves; order Anseriformes; family Anatidae; genus Heteronetta; species Heteronetta atricapilla. Next base: position 15,326,287 of record CM021744.1, read on the forward strand.
TTTAATTAATCACTTTAAAAGTTCAGTGAGACTGAACAGCAAGATTGAAAGACTGAAAGTTTTAAAATGAACTGACAATTATTCACAGGTCATCCTTTCTCAGGTTTCATTTAATAAAAGACCAAGTAAAATCACACACTGTAAGGTACTTCATTTTTTTAAATAATTTAACTTATAATTTAAAAAATTAGATTAAGAAGAGTCATTAAGAGACTTATCTTGAGGTTCCTCCAGAGTTTTCTTAATCAGGCACATTTCATTCTGGCTGTGGTAGCTGTCCATTAAAACTCATTTAGTCAAGTAGTTAAATACCTGTTTAAGTATATCAGGGTGGCAGTATAGCATTGAAAGTACATGTGTGCAGAGTTGGAGTGCCTACAGCATTATAATGTTAAGGAAGTATCAATACTATCATTAAGCTGATAATGTAATTTGAGCTGAATACATTAGGAAATTCCACTCTGATTTGGTATCAGTTTATTTTTATGCAGGTTACCTTAAATCTTTCATACGATACTGCAACAAATTAAATTTTAACTATTTACTAATCAAATAGAGTCTTCACTCCTATCTGTTTTAAGATGTACAAAGCATAATTTATCATTTTGTTCACAAAAATGCATCCTTCTGCCTCTTCTTCCTTATCAGATGAGAGGATAAAGCAGAAAACATTACCTGACTGAATACGGCAGAAACCACAAATTTGTATTTGATTTTCACAGTTTTGTGAGTGAGGAAAAAAATGAGTTGAGAGTACTGACCAAGCTGTAAATGATTGAGCCTGCAACTCAGGAAGTCATCAGCAAAATTCCTTCCCTCAAAGAAGGCATGAACAGCACTCTAGCTACTCTATAGCATCATAAGCCTCCTCACTGCTTCATGAAAACTGGTTCGTTATTTTCATTTTATACTTAAAGTTTTGTATCAAATACATTCACTTCCATCGTTTAACATGCTAAATCTCAACTTATGAATTTACCAAGAATTACTGAACAATAAGCAAAGTTTCTTAATTTCAGTAATCAAAAAATATGTATTCATGTTTATTTAACTCTAGAATGGAATCTGAAAAAGAACAGAGCGTACACCAATGAAACACCTGATGAAGAAAGGCAGGAAGGGGGCCCTGGCTGTGCACAAGTTCCAGTGTCATGGTCAGAGCTGAAACCCAAAACTGCAGTTATAAATGGGATTAAACTGCATTACTGCTAACGTGGCTCAAAAGCACACTTAAAAATTCATCATGGTCACTAAATGACATACAAAATAGTCAGTGGTCTAACTTCTGCTGTGATAGAAGTTAGAGTAGAAATCACGACTATTCATCATTAAGCCTTCCTATGTACCGTATAATCAAACTGAAACAGAAGCACACAATTGTTACATGATAAGGAAAACAATGCAACAAATGCCACAAGGACGTGAATAAGCTAGTAGATACAGTACTAGGGCAAACAATAAACTTCGCAAATTTTCTTTGTGTTCAGCATCTCAGATCTGACTTTCTCTGGGGCTTAGACATTTTTGAAATAATTCAATTAAGACAAGATTACAGAGTTCTTATAATGACAGCTTCAAAGCAATTCTGAACTTTATGTCATTCACAATTCAAGTTATACATAGAAATAAGAAAATACCTACTTTATCTGCCTGTAGTCTACCTTAAAGGAATGCGGGAATCAAGGTAAATCAGTGCATCTTTTTAGGTAAGAAACTTTCCAAATTGCTCATCTCTCCACTTTTTCTCTGAGGGTGATAGAAATCTGCTCTCTTTCTTTTGGAGCCTCACAAACTGTTAAGCATTCAAGCTGCAGTTTGGTTGGTTGTGTTGCGTTGTTTTGCTTTGCTTTTTAACCTGCTTAGTAGTTTGTAGAACAGAGGTTGAACCAAATAAAATATTGTTGCTCTTTGCACTATTTTTGAGATCTTTCTAGTATCTAATGCGTAATCTATATTAGAGAGGTAAAAAGAATGTTTGGACATACAAGCTAAATGCTCGTGAACTTTTCTGTTTGGGGGTGATGGGGTGACTTTACCCTCCCTCTCTCCCCCCATCTCCTGCTGGGATCTCTGCATGTGCTGCATAGATAAGCACAAGCACATCTTGCCATTGTCATTCCCCATAGACGCTAAAGCACGGAAGTTTCTGCATCAGCAGCCCGGGATCATAATGGGCTGCAAGGTAAATTGAAAGCTGTTCGCTTCCCTTTAAACTGCTGTGTTGGGGTCCTGATGTGCTTCACAAACAATTAAATTTAAAACATCTCTGGGAGATTTTTCTCTCTTCCAGAAATGAGTTAATAAGAATTTTCAATTACTCGTTATAAGCCTTAGCCAGAGCTGGCAGAGCCAAATCACTCAGCTGTGTTTAACTCAATGTAGTACTGCCTCTGGAGCCATTTCCCCATGTTTTCTGCTTGTTGTCCAATGTCTGAACTTCAGGCGGACCCTCCAACATGGCACATTTCACTCCCTATATAACGAGATCAATTACTGTTATCTCCGTTTCTGTTACAGTAACAGAAAATGAAGTCGGTGACTGTTATATGCTTATATATATATAACATATTTACTGCCTCAACCTTCAGAGCCCTATGCTGTTACAGAGATTCAAACAACCAAAAAAAAAAAAATGTCCCATTACACAGATATATGGATGTTTAATATACCATCCTCAAACCACCTGGATACTGGCATGCAGCAAAGGAGGAAAAATTACACTTAGGAGAAAAGGAGCAGGGAAATATTGCCCTATTCTGTAATATAAATTCAACACTAGTAAGTGGTGATCAGTATCACACAAGTAGAGATGTGTGCAGGAAGAAGTATTTTAAAATCTGTATGAATTTTCAGATCAATTACTTTCAGCCACTATCCTAGATGCCCACTTTCATTAAAAAAAAAAAAAAAAAAAAAAAAAAAAAAAAAAAAAAAAAAAAAAAAGCAAATTGTTACGCTTTACTACAGAAACAAAGTTCATGAACAGGAAGTTTCTAAGCCTCATTAGATGGAAATTGTAGAAAACAAGTCTTATATCTACACCAAATACATACATGCAGGTAAACGTGTACCCAGCCAGATAAGGTCTTCTAAATCAATCATAGCAAGAATAAAGTTCAAAGTGCATATATTTACAATGAAGTGTAAGAAAAACATTTCTAAAAAAACATTTGAATAATTAATACATAGTTGAGGAAAAATCTCAAGACATTCTGCAAACGAAAAAAAATATATTTATGATAAAATACTCATTTAGCTCTGCACACAACTCTTTTCCTTAGCTCAAGGGGATTTACTCTATCAGGTGATTATCTTCTACTGTAGCTCCGAGTGGTTGTTTTACTTGGGTGGGCACAGCTCTGGTCAGCAGCGGGACCCTTACCTAACATGGGGCAGCTTCGAGATTCTTCTTGCAGCAGCCACCCCTATGCCCCCCTGCTACCAAAACCTTGCCACATAAACCCACTGCACTGTGCTATATTATAGCCTAAGTGAAACCATGTTTATAACTAACAATTGGTTTCCAGGAATAGCTGTACTACAGCCATGATGTACTAAAACAACAAAACGGGACAGGTGCTTGGACTACTCTATTCCACTACAGCTGAGCTGACTGCCATTACCCAAGATCTGAAGATGAATTGTGCCCTCCATCCTCTTACTGAGGATGTATTTTGAGTGAGGCACTGCTTTCAAGGCAATCGAGATACAGCATGATTTCATTCTGTAAATATAGGAAAGACCTTGTTGTTTTGCCCATCAGAGCACTTTGGTGTATGGATGAAATATACTCTGCAAGCCTGCCAGGAAGCTTATATTCCTATGTGGTGCCCCCCTCCTTCTTTTTTTTTTTTTTAAAAAAAAAAAAATCTGCTGAGCAGTTCAGAAATCTTGCACTGTAATAACGGTTGTTCCTCGTAAGACAATTTAGCATTCTCTGTTTTCAAGACAAAAATCAGACAAGACCATAACACCTCTTTACTGATGCAGTAGTAACCAGTTACTGCACAGCAATATACAGGCTGAGAATAAACACCTTATGAATATTTGTTGATTTGTTTATCTTAACATTACAGACAACATGTACTATCATACTTTAATTGTCTCCCTTTCCCATAGCAGACCCCCTTCCCTTTTCTTTAAATGAACTGCTTCTTTATCACTGAATGGAGATGCAACTCTTCTCCAGAAATCTATGTAACAAAGAAATACTAGAATTTCTATTGAATGCAGAAAAATAACCATTCAGTGATATAGAAGCAGCCATAAAATTCATACATCAAAGTCAAGAGAAATCTTTGTATTCCACTGGTAATGCTTACAAGGTAAAGTGGCATGCAGATTTCTTATTTAATAAATTCCCACAGAAAATTAGTTTTTCACAGTGGGAAGAATTTCAAGGCTCGCCGCAATAAACAGGCAGGATCTAATCACTGTTCAGGCTTTGTAGATACACCAGGGCTTGCAGATATTTGAATGATCCAATTATTCTGTTGAGACACAATCACCTCACCTGCATACTAATCAAGTAATATGCAACATGAAACAACTCTGGTTTTTCTGGAAACTAGACGTATAAGGCTCCCTGGTTGACCTTCTGTCAATTACATTAATTTCAATTCTATTAGCTCATCTTTTGCCCAAAGGTGACACACGTACAGATCTATAGGGAAAACTGCCTAAGTCAACTTTCTACTCTACACAATGCAGAATAGTTGCTCAGTGATGTGAATACAAGGCCTGAGTTGTAAGGCTGGCTTACAGTTGTACATTAAATAGCAATTAATTTTTCAGAAAAGAAACCTCTTCAGAAACTGTATAGTTAAATTCCATTAAAAAGAAAAGATTCTCTTTACTAAATGAAACACAATCCATTGCTCAATTTTATACTTAGTGGATGGCAAATAAATAAGGATGGACGTAGGCACAAGAGCATTTGTGCTATACCAGTATTTAGAGAGTGAGTATTGCCTGTTGGATTTCCCTTTTCTGAGGAGTCCTTTAGATGAGGTAGTTTTATCGTGTTCCATTCTTTGTGATTATAGATGCAGATTTTGGTAGCATACTGCTATGAATACTTTACTGACAGAGTTCTGGATCACAGCCAGTAGACAGCTTTTTAATATTATATTTTTATATTTTCCAGCTGTGTTTTATTACAAAAAAAAAAAAAAAAAAGCTTATTGCAGAGGTTTTCTAACAGCTTTCTCCTCAAAATAACATCTTATGGAAGCCTTTTAAATATTTGTCTATTTCAGATAGTCATCTGTCATATTATTGTCTGGGATGGAGTTAATTTCCTTCCTATGGGCTCGCACTTTTACCTCTTTGATTCCCTCCCCCATCCCACCTTGGCTGGTTTGTGCTGAGACACCTGTAGGGTTAAACCACGACAACATCTCAGCTTCTAAAAGTCTCCACCATTTTGTCAGAACATTTCTGACGCCCCAAAACCTAGCAAACTAAGCAAATTTATAGATTATTTTTTTTAGGCCTAACTAGTCTAGAGAAATGCTATTCAATTACTTTTTATTATTATTTTTATTCCAGCTGTAACACTATTTACATCAAGTGCCTGCTTTTTTAAATTTGTATGACCTTATGCAATGCTGCACGTAAGAAGGGAGAGGTGAATTACAAAGGACTTTGAAGTATCAAGAGGCATCGCTACGTCAAGCCGTTAATCTTGGAGCTCATCGTTAACCAAGGTGACAGAATTAGTAGCTTGAGATGATGCGGTACAAACACATAACCAACACTATGAGTATGAAATATTACTCGTGATTAACAGGACTTCCTATATCATGCTTGTGACTTTACAGAAAACCCACTGGTTTCTCTTTAACCTCTCTCAAATTGCCGTTAGCACTTTAACCTCTCCCACATGCAAGGGCAGCTGGACAGGCCAACAGTACTGCAGGACTGCCCCTTTGTGAAGCGCCTGCGTGATGCCACAAGTGACCCTCACAAACTCCCTCACCAGACCCACTCCCACACCTCAGGAATTCCTAACTTCTGACAATGTGGAGCTGGGGAAACTCATCTTTATTACCTGCAGAGCTTCAATTCGAGCACTAGACAAGGCACTGTCATTTTCCTGAGTCTGTAATTACCATAGCAGTAGTTGTTTTAAATAGTCTAAAGCTCTTAAGGAGAATTTTGCTTCATTAAATGAGAGAGGTAAAAGACAGGTGTCATGTTTCTATTTCATTTTTCATATAAGGTGCTTGTTCAAGGTAGTAAGAAAATAACTTCAAGAACAATAATGAGGTGGATTTCTATTCCTTTTTGTACTGTAAGCATCTCACAAGGAATAAAAAAATTGTATAGATTCTCTGGAAGAATAGACTTTGTAGAATAATAATATAGAAGGAGCACAAAAGGAGGACAGAAGGATAAGATGCATGCACTGTCTTAGCAACAAAAGCACACTTTATTTATTTTTCAAGGCCATTAATAATGTGATTGTCCCCATGTTGAGTTTCTCCAAAAAGAACAGGAAAAAAAATAACAAATTGGGGGAAAAGTGCTGAAGTATTGTATATTTGATGTATATACGTTTCTTTTCTGAAAAAAGAGAAAGTCTGGTAAAAGCTATATCCGTGTTTCTGCACCTGCACACTACCATTTAAATAACCAAACAAAACAGAAGAGGAAGAATTCTACCACCTCCTTGCATTGCACTGCTTATTACACCACACACACAGAGGCATTTCTTACAGAACTAAAGATGGTTCCAAATTTTATTTTGTATTTCATAATAATGGTTATAAATTTGTTTCCTGTGTAAGATTCACTGATAAATTTCAGCAGTTCTAATTGTGGTGGCTACTCTACTAAATACTAGCTGAACAAACTATATCCTTAAATTATTATATGTCTCTCAGAACGATCTACGTGAATCGAGATACTGAGCGTGTAAAAAGAGAGCAGTCGGTACCATGTATTTTTTTGATTTGTCTTCCTTAAAATACCTAGTTAACACTACCTCCTGCATACCACTTTCCAACAACTTTTATGGCACAATATACTTAGCATTAAACATGAGGCATAGAAGAAGTAAAAAAGAACCTTTTGTGGGGGCCATTGACCAGCAAACAGCTGTTTTACAAAGTGACAGTAGAGTAGCTGAGTCAAAGAAGTTACAGAGCCTAGGCCACATAATATCTCAATTTCAAGGAATTCTTCTTTCACAGGGACTAAAGTTAAGTTTGGACCGTTACAGTTAACAGAATCATGGTAGCAGAACTATTTCAGCATCATCACAGATGAAAACAAAAGCTGTTTCCTCGACTGTAGTAGGATAATTAGCTGTTCTATGCTAAAATAGTATTTCTAATATTTCTATAGCAACAGACATTAGTTGACAACGTAACTTAAAATTATACAGAGAAATCATAAATGAAATTCTATACCTTGATCTGTGACTTCATAAACTGAAGTAAAACTACTTCCCACATCCTAACCCCGAATTTTCCAGCAAGTACTCAACAGTAACTTCAGTGACACTTCAAAAACGATGTTAAATAATGAACTCTAGCTATAAACATGACGGAATGTAGAGAAAGGACAATTAAAGTGTGCATAGGCAAATCCATGTAGCAAAAGTAATGAATAAATATTGATTTTTACCTCACAAAAGAGACTGGAGATATTTCTAAAAAGGACAGTGTCATTTTCATAAGTACAATAGAGAATTAATATTAATACAGATTTGTGAAATAAATTTATTTTTAATGTGATATATTGGGTTCTAGTTGAATTATTCACAAAAGGTTTCACTGGACATTTCAAGTTAGTTAAAGCTAACTTTAAAATAGACAATACTGAAGGAAAGGTTCTACTGTGAATTTTTAATTTAATTCACAGCGTTTATAGATTGCTCAATCATCTTTTCTGATCTGAGCGTAGCAAATAGATATTGTTTAACATAATCATAGAGATTGTTTTGCCCCTCCTCTCCCCCACACCCATTTTTTTTTTATAAAAAAAAAAGTCCCTCTTGAGTATTTTAGGTCCACAGAAAGAAACGTGTATGACCTGCTGTGGATATACCATCAAATATCCCAGACCTTTCAGGTTAGCCAGAAAGACTGTCTAGGACATAATATTCTGGAAAATGCAGACAACTGAATACATGCTGTAATCGTATTTCCTCTGGTCCTGAATTGTTTCCACTGGGAAAGCAATTGCATTAACTGTAACTTGTTACATCCGTAGAGTCTTTTCAGTTTATATAAGCAATTTGTTGAAACAGTCACTGCACAATAACATGAATTACCAGAATGAAAATACCAATCTTTTTCCAGGCTTGAGCAAAATCTTAGTGGCTTAAGCACCAATGTCTGATGCACCCGTACTCTGCAGCCCTAAACATCAGCAGGGTGGATTGATTTAACTAATAGATATACATATATATAAATAAAAAATCCACCCATATAATACACTATCACACTGCAAATAAATTTATTATTATTACTTGCTTGCTGAAATAAACAGAGGCAATGTTTTGTTCTTTTCTTTCTTATTTTATTTCACCCCCTCAGTCGCCCTGAAATTGCATTACATGGGGAAATAAATATATATTAAAAAAAAAAAAAACAGCACCAGTTTTATTTCTGTGAATGCAATAGCTCCTGCTATTTCTCCCAGTAGCTGCTTGAAACTGATACTTTCAATCTAGTCTGGTCTGAATATTGATGTACATTTACAAGCTGTGTAACCCATACCAACAATACTTGAGTGGCCTGAAACAGTGCCTGAGGCTTTTAACCCTGGAGAAAAACACATTCACAGTGGACAACACAGTCCTAATGTGGACTCTTGGGTGAATATTTCTTGATGAAAAGGAAGACAATAACTTTGCAGAAGTTTTCTGAATAATAATCCAAAACTTTGTGAGTCACCATAGAGAAAACTTGCCATAGATACCTGTGAAATATCTACAAGACATCAGTTTTCAACCACATAAATGGAACCTTGTTCTGAATCAGTGATTTACCAAGCTGATACCAGGGTAGTTTCAAAGATGAGGGTAAAAATGACAACTGGCTGGCTTAAGTTTCCTGAGTTACAGGCCGATTCCTCCAACACTAGTCATGTAGCATTTCTACCAGGAGGCTGGATGATTTCCGCTCTCATTCCAAACTTTTATTGACTGCTTCTTTAACCTACCTAAAGCAGAGAGCTGAGCTGTCTTCCCCTCCTCCAGAGAGCTAAGGGAATAGGACCCTAGGAAACTCACTCTTCAGGGACTCTACAGGGCTAGCCTGTAGAGGCTAAGACCTGGAAAATGAATTCTCATTCTCTAGATTTGTTACAGCCAAAAACAAAACAAAACAAAAAAATAACAGTTATTTTTGCATGTCATGGTAAGAGCTGGCTCAAATCCTGAATTTTGGTCTGATGAGACCAATAGCACAGTCACGTAGTCACAGGCAGGCAAGCAAGTCATTAGAGGAAAGCAACTAACAATTACCACCACCATTCCCCACCTAAGACCGGAGCCTGACTGGCCTTCACTTCCATTCCCGTAAGGCAGGCTCACAAACCAGCTGAGGAAATTTGCAGTCTCCTAAACCAGGAGGTGCGTGCTGGGCACGATGTGCAGTGGGAGCTCTTAACAGCTTTGCAACTCAGCTGATGCCAGAACATGACTCACAGCTACGGAGGAAAACTCCACTGGCTTTGCTTTTTCTACTTCATCTTTGCTCCTGCAATCCAGACCACAGCATTAGGTGACGGCATGATTAAGAATTCTCCTACTTTGTATGAAAGAACAGGAGACAAAAGCCAAGCAGTGAAGGAAGTGTGGGCTGTTAGCAGCATCTGCCAGCCAGCCCTGCATCACCTCACACCTTCCCTGTGAGTTACCAAGCCTGGCTATTAGCTCGTGGCTGTAGAGTGGCTTTGCTGTCACTGCAGGGTGAGGGAAGGAGGCAGGGAGCCACAGCTGCTGCTGACGGAAGCAGCGAAGTTCTGTCGTGTCTGAGACTGCGATTTCACTGCCCTTGTCAGTTTGCAGTCCTTGGAAACTACCTGTTTGCTCGTGCCTAAAGCTGGTCCTCATTTTAAGTTTCACTGGAGGCCATTGTAGCTCATTAAAAACATTCAATAAAGAGTTGGGTTTGGTCTAGGAGAGGTGGCCCTACTTTACGACTGAAAAAGTAAAATGAACTACTGGAAACTGAATATTCACTAATGAATATTCAGCGGGTATGGGTTAAAGGCAAACATCAACAACAGGATCCCAAGCTGTCCCTCAGTTTCATCAGGGAAATGGTCAGTGCAAGCTACTGACTCAAAAGATAAATATTTAAAATAAAAATACGAACATCAGTCCAGAGAAACTTGTACTTGGCAAATACAATTAAATAAAGTCCCCAGGACAGGTTTTATAGTAATGATATCCCAAAAGCATTTATGTATAGTTCTGCGTTAAATCAGATTGATACAGGAATTTACTTATAACTGATTTTTGAGAGATCTAAGCAATACCCCATTGGTTAAGTACAAAGAAAATAACGTTATTCCCTGTGAACAAAGAGCAAAGCAGTTACTCCAGCATACCGTGCTGATGGCTACACAGGTACGTGGGCTCCGCTAGGGGTGTTCAGAGCCTTCCTCATCGGTGGCATGGGAGACAAGGGGAGTAACCTGCTAAACCTATTATGACCTGAAAAGCTTCACAGCCACTTGGGGGACTTCTTGATTTTCTGACTGCTTGCAGAGTTTTGCTCTTTTATCCTACTGTTCCTACTAGGTGCCTGAGAGATTGTAAACCAGACCGATAATATGAAGGAAAAATACCTCCAATGAAAAGCAATATTCTATAGGAAAAGCACTTCTGGATTTCTTATTTATTCCCCCAACCAAATTCTCATTCTTCTTTGGAACCACAATCTCCAGGGAGAACAATGCAGCATGGATCATTCAACAGGAATATATCATTAAAACACCTCACTTCCCAATCTATTTTTATTCTCCAAATGAATTATCAAATGTTGAAGAAATACCACAAATTAGAATAGCAGACTATATTTTTTTAAGTAATTATTTCCATTTCATTCATTTCAAGTGCCATCATTAACCTGAGCATGTTGACATTTGCTTTTGCGAACGGCATGACTTTTAACCCGACAGTGGCCATCCAGATGCTGCTAAAACCTCTTTGCCTTCAGAAATGACAACCAAAGTGCCACTTAACACCAAGCCCTCTGACCACATATGTAACTATGTTCTACTATACTCTAGCTGACAACCTTACAAGCATAGGAATATTTACCCATGAAGAACACCATCAATTAAATTACTGTGCTAACAAGAGCAAAACAAAAAAATATATATTTAGAAAAATAAGAAGCAGAGGGATTATCTGATTAAAATTATTCAGACTTGCTTCTTAAAAAAAAAAAAAAAAAAAAAAAAAATTTTTAAAGAATGCCACCACCTAGAACCATACCTAGTCCATGTGAATTTATTAGCTCTGAGCTTTAACCCCAGAACTATCAGCAGTGATAGGAAAAATTATGTTCAAGGTTTTGTAGCAAGAAGTGATTAAATGCATTTACAAAGCGAGGACATCAGTTCCCAACTTACCTAACATCAATTAAAGAAGGCCAAATTAAATCGATGTTCTAATTCCACAAAATTAATGACAACTTTTTTTTAAATAGATGTAACAACATTTCCCTAAGGTCCTGTCATAAATTCTTATCACAGCAACTCACGTTGAAAGTAAATAGGTACCTATCCATGAAAATCCAATGTTTAAAGTCAGCTATGGGCACAGTAACAATAAGGTTTCTAGTGGCTTTTTGTCCATGTTCTTGCTCTGGGTTTGTTGTTTCAGAGATCTCTACTTTTAAACATTCGGAAATCACGAAGGAAAAATATCTTGTTCATTACAGAAATATTCATTTTTCATCTTAGTTCATTTTAAATAGAGCATTCCACTAGACTCATGGGATGAAGAGCTAATTATGGTCACTTGTAATTACTTTTAATCAGAATGCAATCATATGTCTTCACTTAACAACATTCCATGAAAGGAAAAAGGGATTTATACATATATATTTAAGAGTTTGGTGACATAATTCAAACACTTCAATTTTCCACATCATCAGTCCTGCCCAGGAACACGTGGCTGCTGGAACTGGTATATGCCTGTCAGTCAGGAGGGCAGAATTAGAACACAGAACAGATATAGGTGAGGAATTATGAAGCACCGTAAAACCTGGCTATCAACTGGATGTGGACTTTATAATATAGCTGAATCCAAATTTTTTTGGATTTTTGGAATTGGAATTTTTAAAATTGTTTAAAAATAACAACAAAAAAACAACATGCAGACAGGACCAGAAACTGTTGTGATTGTTTCTGAACACTTGGAACTATTTTAATACTATTTGATTTTTTTTAAATATAAAGGAATATTTGTAGAAATATACGTAGTCGTATCTTCCCTAAAAGCCCTGTTGCCATTTGACTAGAATTATGAATTTAAAAACAGCACTAAACTGTGTAAGAAATCTATATCCATAACTTCAAGAACAAATTTGGAGACTTCACCTACCTTACATCAGGTCACACAACACTATTAAAACTCCAGCAGCCAAGCCACAGTCCTGCTAGCACGGGATTGTTGTGTTTTACCCCTGACAATTATGTGTGCAAACAAATCAGGTAAAAATACATTTCAAAATTCAGCTTGAACTCTGGGCTGAGAATTGGCACCTGAAGCTTTGTTGTATAAAAGGCTACACCTGTGCAATCCCTTCTGCTCACAGACTTATCACAGCTCTTGGTGATAAGGAATTAAATGCCAAATCACCTGTGGGAAAAGCAGCTCAATTACCGTTTCATCTGGTTCCTAATCTTTCATGTTTTCTTCACCATAAAGCACTTCTAATAATTAGAAGTGACACATTTGACTATTCTGTATCTCTTCTTTAATTTGGTATTTGAAACATTCACTAAAGAGCCATAAAAATAACAGTCTTCTACCTCTCCTTCAGTTTCGGTAGCTTCTCTCCTAAAATACTGCCTCAAGCAGTACAGAATCATAAATAAATTCACTTGTATAACAAGGCAAGAAATACATATCAAAGACTTTAACAGAGACGGAATAAATTAGTTTGCCTGTTTGGTTAGGCTTTCAGCTAATATTAGGTTAGGCCTTTATCTGCATATGATTCTCTTCTGAAAAGTAGACTTCAGAACTAACTTGCAAATGGCATTCATTTGGCTTCTTGGGTTAAGTCAATGCAAGACATTAAAGCCAACATGAAAGGGAAAGCAAACATTTCAATATAGCAGTCCAAAGAAAGAGGAAAAAAATAATAAGAACACCTTACCAGTCTGCCTATTCACTGTTGCAGCAAGCATTGCTTACAAGGAAAGTTTGGTTTTTGAGATGAACAACACCTTTCCAAATCCTCCTAGTAGGGGAAATAAATCCCAAAACAAAACACTGCTTGGCTTTTTATCTCCTTCTTTGTGCCTTCGCTTATGGAAAAGGTACAACCTTCTTGTTGCCCCTGAACAGGAGAATGCAGTAGTCTGTAACTTCTGCAGCCAAAGGTTTGCTGAATGTGCTGATGGAAAACTGCATTGCTTTGGCACTTCAGGGACCTTTGGGTTCTCCAGGCTATTCACACTTCATTCAGAAACTTTTGTGAGAATACTTATTTTGCCCATTTAATGCGCCATGTTAAGTAACAGTATGTGTCTTAATTAAGAGCAAATATGATCCTCTCTTAAAAATATGTTTTTCACATAACATAGGTTTTAACAGATAGTCTAATGACCCTTTAAAACACGGCTTGCTCTTTCAGTAATTTGACCGGGGTATTTCTGTGTTTATCAAGTCCTGCCTTACTTCCAGTATCAGTGGACCTGCATCTTTTACAAAGAAAAAATATATACCAAAAGTACTCGTGTTTATGTTCATCCATACACCTAGAAGCCATCACTATTACTTTAACCTCAGCTCACACACAACAAATGAGATCACCAATCACATTTAATACTTAACAGATCTTAGATGACTGAGAAACTGACCGAGACCAGAAAGGGATACATTGCAGTGCTTATGTCTACTACATTAACTAAAGCATTAAGTTATACAACTACATAACTGCCAAATAATATTTTTTGACCAGACTCCGCAGTCCCCAAGCCAACAGGACTTTTGCCTGCTTAACAATGAGTTGTGCCGGGATAGATAACTAGCAATTTAGACTCTTTAAGCTTCTGCCACCTTCTACCTAAGATCAAACTCACTGCTCTTAAAAACTGGCTCCATTAAATTTTATGAAGCTCTGAAAATTTACATAGTAGAGAACTTGCCCTGTGGTTTGTTTAAAGGTTATAAGCTTTGCCTCTGAAGACTGCAATTCCAGGGAGAATTCAGCTAGTCTTTGATTTATACGGCTGCCTGTGTCAGCCAAAAGGTCTTTTCTTTAGACTATCAATTAAATAGAGCCATGCTAGAAAAGGCATTTTTATTTCATGTTTTACATTGTACCTGTGAAATTCCATCTTTTTCCCCCACCGTTATGAATTATTTTTGTTCAATATTGAGAAAAAAGATGAAAACCTTTTTCTTATTATTATAGAATACAATTAAAAGAAAGGTCTTTATCCTGTCTACTTAAAGTAACAGAATTTCCAGTGCACACTGTCAGTGTATAAACTGATTAACTAACAGTAACTTTGATAACCAGGTTTAGAATAGTTAGTCAGAAGAAAGGGCCAGACTTTACAGACTCCTCTGCTACTTCTATGAAATCTTTGGCAGAAGTGCTGGATCATTTACTGATTCTTTATTACAGACTGCAAGAGATTTCAGTTGGAGAAGTCAACATAGCTGTCTCCTACTTTACTTGCCTGAGTGGATTACAGCAAAAGTAAGCACCAGCCCTGAATTTGAGCCTTCTCAGCGATATCCTGGGCAATACAAAGTTTGGTCAGAGAGCAGTCCCTCCCAAATTTCACTAGGTCTGAAGATGAAAGAAAACATTTATAAGCATCAGAAAAAAATGTACTTCACAATGGGTGTCTTCTTATTTTAAATAACCAATGGTAAATACTAATGCATTTTCATTTAAAACTTCCTTTTGAGTTTTTCTGTGGATTACACTTTGTTATGTATTTTATAAACATGACAATTGTTGCCAGTCATTTTTCACAGCATATGGCCAGGAGATGCATACAATTTTAATAGGTAGAGCATGCCTTCTTAACATTAATCCTTGCAGAAGGAAGAGGTTTATCTTCAAACAAAGATCTGCTTAAAGATGCTTCTGACAGCTGAAGAATTTATCTCCAACTCCTATTGCCTGTGGTGTGCCACATTACTATTTTTCCCATAGCAACATGCAAGAAGCAAACTAAGATTTCATATACATAATATGGAGATAAAAAATGACCCTATTTCCATGTCCATGTGATAAATGGAATGAAAGTTCAGTGAACACATATTTGCACATTAATTGAACTGCATGAGTCTGTCCTGTTCAATCAAGTCACTAGCGTATGTACTGCAGGAAACATTTCCCCAAGAATCATTAAACCAACTTTATCTCTCAAACACATACACTTTTTCACCTATTTATCTTCTTGCCTTGCCAAGATAGAAAAAAAAAGTTACCTCTGCATATTCATATGATTGAAAACACATACACATGAATTTAGATATTACTGCTTCACATTAATATGACAAGAACATGAACTGTCACCCTTTGGTTTAATAATCACAGAACAAAGGCATTTGTTCAACTTTCGTAGCTTATAAATATTTAGGAGACATTTGAGCTTTGAGAATATTAAGTTTTCCCTTAAAAATCAAGTTTCCTTTGGTTGATTTAATCGTCAAGATCAATATGACATATCTACAGTTCTGACAGCATGATACTCTTGAAATTCTCAACAAAAGGACTGAGGAAAGTGTGATTAGTAGGGCATCTTCAAAATCTTTATCAAAATATGTTAGGATTCTTGTACGCGCAGTGAAAATTTACAGCATTCAGCAAGGAGACACTGAAGCGACCTAAGAAACAGAGACAATAAACAAAGTGCATTTTCATGTCAATTCTTCAGCAAGGCTAGCTTATAATCACTTCTGTTGCCACCGAATTACTGATGAATATTGCTGAAACATATTCTGGAGCCACATTTTAATAGGTGAAGATCAGTTCTAAAAATGTGCACATATATAGATACACAGAAGTATATCCGTGTATATATGTATATATAGTGTATATATATGTGTGTACATAAATATACACAGTATGTATCTACATATAAATAGACTTATACACACACACACACACGTCTTTTTTATTATTATTAAATCTAATAAACTTCAGAAGCCTTTGTAGATATCCCATCCAAAAAAACCCTGTTAATTTTTCAGTCTTCAACAGGGGTGTCGGAGTGGGATGGATGGGAAAACAGGTCACTCACATGTATCCCTTCTCCTCTCCTTCCAATCTAGATGTGGAGAACAAAGTTCAGTTTCAGAGTTCCTGGTCTATATTAATCTAAACACCTTTGTCAGAAATTGTGCAGATCTGTATAAGAAAGAACACTTCCCCTACAATAGCACAATTTCTAAAGCATGATGAAATACCAATCCAAACAAAAAGCCAAATTAAGTCACACTATGTACTGTAAGCAGATTTGGAGCCCTGAGCAAAAGGACCGAGTAGTATTGCAGTGACAAAAGGCCAAAGAGTAGCCTAGGTCAATTTCACAGATCTCGAAAGACGGAGGCTTTAAAAATAAATCTAAATAAATGATTAAAAAACAGCTTCCAGGGATAGAAAGTGTATTAGGGAAGACTGTGCGTCTTTAAATGAAGTAAAGTCAAATAAGTGACACATAGTCCATTGAAATTTTTTTGTATACACATTAAAAAAAAAATCCCAGTCTGAAACTTGCAGAGGTTATGGATTCTCAGCTACCAGAACCACACATAAGAATCCATACGGCACGATAATAATAAAGATCTCAGACAACAAATATTGCAATCTCCTTTTGCAGTCACTCTCCTAAGAGCACCGTGAGGGTACATCCTCACACTGTGCTGGAACAGCTGAAAAAAAGGCGATGTTTAAGAGCTTACAAGACTGGAGCTTTTGTCACTGGAACTGCAGGCGTGAGGAAAGACAATTTACATGAGCAAGTCTTTGGCAAATTCTATGACAGATAACACCTAGTATTTATTTAAAGTACAAAAATGAAGGCTAGAGACCCAATTATATCTTTTATAAATGCTCTTTTTCATAATTTCTTATCAGTAAAGTATTAGTAAACTGGATATGTCTAAAGTGATGTATTGCAAGATTTAACATATTTGTTTTACGAAAGTTTGTGATTTCCATTCATTTTCTTATGTTGAACTATTTGCTTTCCAATGGTAGAAGCTTCTACTTATATCAGTAAAGAAGCCCTCAAACCATAAGTCATATCCTACAGTTCTGACATCATTTATTTTCACAGCATTATGCATGCCAACCTTTTGACTACTCAAGATCAAAAGAGTTGCTCTCCAGGCTCGTATTTCACTATGGGTCTCATATTTTATGCAGCAAATTAGACTTTACAGCAGCTACAGAAAGACAGTCTCTCACTGCACAGCTTAAAATTACTGTAGAGGATTTCACATTGAAGGAGAATGATCCTATAAATTCATACTCAAGTTAAAAAATGAATGAGAACTTTCTACAATTCCTTCCCATCCATTTTGTATGGTTTTTATACATATATATATGTAACTAACATGGCTAAACCTTTAAACTGTTAAAGGTAGTCAGGATTCTGCCTTTGATAAGAGAAGTTGGAGGGAACCTAGCAACTGCAGCGAAGGCAGGTATTTCAAG
Source organism: Heteronetta atricapilla (assembly GCA_011075105.1). NCBI lineage: Eukaryota > Metazoa > Chordata > Aves > Anseriformes > Anatidae > Heteronetta > Heteronetta atricapilla. The sequence continues at coordinate 15,344,172 of CM021744.1, forward strand.
TGTTCAGAGGGGGATGCACTCAAATCACCTTCAAAGGTCACCTACCAGGTATGCACTGCCATGAATTTCTTTTCTGACACATTCGGAATGTCCATATTAACTTGTCAAGATAATTGCTGCAGCTGGGAGCTCCCATGACTGGCAACTGAGAGTTTATTAGGTATCTGAAGGCACAGGTATGTGCTCAGCAGGATTTATACATGACATTGAGTCAGCTGCAGACACCTTTCAGTGGGAGTTCAGACCCTTCCTCAGCTTGCATGCTTGTAAAATACTTTTCATTGGAAATTGCTTGCAAGTAAACACTAAAATCACAACTTCTGGATTTGTAACTGTACAGTTCTAAAAACATGACAAGTAGAATTGACCTTGACACATAATTCATGGAAGTTACACTTGAAATGATTAATATTCTATGTAACAGTATAACAATGCAACCAACTAATAATTGATTGCAATGATTTGTAGGTATATATTTTCCTAGTGATACGGTCCTGATCGTACACAACTTGCAACAGCTTATGACAGCCATATTGGCAGGATTTCAACAGGTCAATCAAAAAGGACCTCTTACTGTAATCCTCTTTATAAATTCTAAAAACTAAAAAGTTGATTCAATCCTTATAATAATCATCATCATGATAATATGGTAAGTGTTGAGCTGCACTTTTACAGAAATTGCTACTGCTCTTTAAAATGCAAGTATCTTCTTGCTCTAAATAATTTAAATTTGTATACATTAAAATCAATACTAATAGCAATTTTTCTCATCTGTTTTCTTATTCATCGAGACTGATCACTCAATGCTCCGTTCCTTTTTAGGGAAGGGGGAGTATACAGCTGGCTAGGAATAACACTGCATAGGTTCAATCAAATGCCTTGACTGATGCGAAGTATTGATGCACCAGGAAAAGGAGAGGCTATAATCCATTAATTCATTCTGAAAAATTAATCAGAATATAGAAATGGAAATGTCTTGTGTCTGGGGCATGCACTTACCCTGCCGTGATGGCAAAGTAGGTCTTTGTGTGTACTTTGGACAAGTAAGCAGTGCATAGGAAGACTAAATGAAATATGTTTTTATCTATCATCAATTTTTTAATACAACACCTGCAATTTACCCTAAGAGCATCCAACCAACTATTCATGTTTCCCCAAAGCAAGTTTCCATTGATATGACAGTTTTCCAAAAGAAATGCATCAAAAAGACAACAGGATTTTAAAATTACTCATGTAGCAGCAAAAAGAATAGTAAGACTGCTAGGTACAAGGCCCACGGCAAACTACTGAAACAACTACAGTAGAAATATTTGGGAAGATCAATGTCTTCGTAGAAAATTCTCCTATCTGTTTCCATATAGTCTTTTACTGACTTCATTTGAAAAATGATTTTCTGGGCAGGAAAATTAGGAAAAACAGATAGTATGGTCCTGATGGCAGTAGAATCCTGTGGTTCTGCCACTGACTTGCCACGTTTTTTCTTCCTTCCTCTCAAGCTGTTTTGTGCCTAAACTATGTAGGCGTGTAAGAACTTTCTACGCATGGACTATGGAGCATGTACCTGTACAGAACCTGAACGCCTAGGATTCCAGCTAAGGCCTCTAGGTGTTCGTGTAATGCAAACAATTAGATCGGCAACCAGAAATACTCTGAATGGCTTTCAGACTGTATCTGCTCAGGACACCTTGCATATTCATCTCTCACATCATTCATACAAACGTATTTCCACACGTGATTTTCATAAACATTTTCATAAAACATTTCCATACACATTGTCTGAACAAAAAATAAATGTAACCATTGTCAGCCCTGTCAGAGGATTTTTATCCACTTCCCACCCCACACACAGAGCAGGAAAAGGGCGACCGGATTGTAATACATTTATTGGCCTTTTCAGAAACATGCTGCTCACTAGGCCTGACCTATTTGTTCAATGTAAGGAACGTAGGGGGCTTAACAATGACATTTCCGGATAATCAAGGACTTTACGGATTGCAGTACAAATTAGCCACAGTTTGTTGTTGTTGTTGTTTTCTTTTTTTTTTCTTTTTTTTTCTTTTTTTTGTTAGAGCTATATTCTCTGGCTTGCTATTCTAAGGTTTTCTTTACACTCTGATTTAATAACCTCCTTAGCTTTGAACTGATTTTGATTTCCATTTTTATTGAGACATATTGGCAGCCTTTTCTTTATGAGAATAAAAAAAAGGCTACCTTGACATTACTCATATAAAAGTACCCAGAGAACTTATGTGCAATTATACTAAATTTATATTTCAACCGTGACATGACCTCTGAATTCTCCAAAGACGGCCTTGAACTACATATATACAAAGTATTATTTTTTAAGATGCTTCTAGCTTGCATATTTACAAGACCAGGAAGCTAAAAGACAGCATGGGCAGATGTGGCAATTATCCACGGAAGGTTTCACTGCCTACAGTTTTGACTCTGTCACTACTGGTTGCCCCTTTGTGTTTAAAGACAGAATAAAAGTTTTTGGAGTACTTGACACCTTCTAGATCTAGGTATTTTTCTATAGTTTCTCTGTGCAACCAATGGGAAGGAAGGAAGGAAGGAAGGAAGGAAGGAAAGAAGGAAGGAAGGAAGGAAGGAAGGAAGGAAGGAAGGAAGGAAGGAAGGAAGGAAGGAAGGAAGGAAGGAAGAGATAGAGGGAGGGAGGGAGGGAGGAAGGAAGGATTTTTATCTTCCTAGAATACTCAAAAGGAATGCAAACATGGTAAGTTTTCACTCGTACTTCATACAAAATTCATTAAGGGAACACAGTTATGTCAACTAAGAAGAAAAAGAAGAAATATCAGATTTCTAGACTATTTGGATCAATAGCTCAAGAACCACCAAATAGCAGCTCTAATAAAATATTTTAGAAAGCAAACATATGTACTTTTTAAAAAGCAAAGCAGATGTCTTGCACCAGAAGCACTACACTGAGTTTTTCTCAGTAGCAAAGAACTGAGGAGCTTAAATGAGCTCCTCCTTAATGAGACTTAAAGCAAAAGTAAGCCACAACAAGTTTACTGTCTCATGTATCTCTCAGCACTGTTCATAAAGACCAAAGAGTAAAAAATAAAAATAAAAATCAGGCAAAACAGTAGGTCACTATTCTTGAGGAAATGTCCCGTATGTTATCCATACAAAGAGATATTTAAGGCACGTTAGCCTCAACAAAATACACCAAAATTGTACTATGTTCTGCACAGCATGCAGTGCACTTACGTTGAGTCCCAGGAAGAAATCTTGGGAAGTTTGCTATTGTGTCAAAGGTGTCATTTCCCTCAAGTTGCAAATTGTCTCTAATGCAAACATTCAACAACCACTTCTGCATCCTTAGTACTCTTAGTTGTTATTATTCTGAGTTATTCCACTGAATGCATTAGGACTATTTACAAACGGCATTACTGCCCTTATTCAGGAAAGGACTTCATCATGCTTTACCTTCAATAAGCACCTTCCAGTCGAAGAGTAAACTTTGGCATTTCTTAGAAATACTTTTATGAGAAGGAGAAACAATGTCTAATGAAAGTGTCTTGAAGATTGATGCCTGTCAAGTCAGCTGGTCCGCAGGCTGAAGCGCAAAGGCCAGTTGATAAGCTTTTTAATAGAACAGCCACTTGTTAATTCTTTTAAAGTTTTCAAATGATGAAAGCACAAACAAACATAACTCAAGAACTTGTAATGTGTCTAGAATTGTACATATGCAAAAGAAAAAAAAATGTGGGGGAATGTTTTACAAATACATGAGAAAACAGCATTTAGGAGGGGAAAAAAATAGAAGATAGTAGTGCCTACACAATGACAAACCTAAGCCCAAAAAAATCCGGATACAATACAAGAAACTAAAGGTGATAGTTTGTTAGTGGACCCTACAGATACAAAACCAATAGGCATTTAAACCAATGCCACAGTGAAAAATCAGGTACAAACCTACTTCTGAAACGCTCTGAGATAAGACAAGCATGCAACTGAATCAGACCAGCAAGGTCAAACACTAACATTACAGTCTTAATCTAAATACAAATGAATTTTTATTCTTTTACAGTACATAAGTGAATGTGTGTCCTCGCACTTCAAGGTAACCAGCACAGTTTATCTAGTGTCTTTAATAATGTAATTTAATTTACCAAAGTGTCATATTAAAAATTTATTTGACTATGGCTGTTAGAGTAACCTAGACATTTTGTTATACTTAACTGTTAGATTTGGAATTCATCACAAGCTCCCTGCTGTGTCTCCAAGACCAGATTCATATAGAAACATTCTGAGTTTCTAATTGACATTAATTTAAATGAGTTGGTAACTGTGCACTGAATAAAAATACCAGTCACTTATTCAGCAATGATGTTCAAAAGAGACAAATGCAGTGTAACAAACATCAGTGGCCACAACAGACTGCCATTTTTGCTTTAGCAAACAGCTACCCAAGATAAACTCATAATAATCATAATTATTAGAGATATTCCACAATACGTCTAAGAGCATTATATAAGACACATTAATATCAGATATTAATGTGTCTTAAAAGTATGTTTCTTATACATTTGTACATAACAGTATCTTTCTTATATATGAAAGATACTTTTAAGAATACTAAGAAAGATGCTGAGAAGAAAGATGGAGAGAGACTTTTCACATGGACAGAAAAGGAGGAATGCTTTTAAACTAAAAAAAGGGTAAATTTAGACTAAATGTAAAGAAGAAATTCTACTATATTAGGGTGGTGGGACACTGGAACAGGCTGCCCAGAGAAGTTGTGGATGCCCCATTCCTGGTCCCTTTTTTTTTCTTTCATTAAAGAAACTATTTCATTTCATTGCTCTTCATGATTTTTTTTTAGCATTAGCAGCTATTTTTCCTTTCCAAGACTAACCTTACTGAAAGTCATCACATCCATTCTTTGCTGTCATTCCGTTAGGCTTAATGGTCACACTGTTAGTGTCCCCTCACAAGAAGGTCTTTCTGCTTCAGTAGAACCTCACTCTATCTACTACTTTTTTAATTACATCTTTCTTGGCAGCAAATGACTAGAAACATACATTGTAGAGGATATACTCCAAACTTAAAATTAAAAAAAAAAAAAATGGAGTGGAGTTTCCTGATTCTATCATAGATCCTACTCTAAACCATGTTTTAGAGGGGCCTATCTATCAGCTATGTTTAGTACTGTGACTATAACTGAACAATGTGACTATTCCAACCAAGGATTCTCTATTGCCTTGCAATGTAATTAAATACTCTTCCATTTTGATAGTTCACCTTATATGTCCAAAGACTGTATTTGCCTTTTATACCGTTATATCTTCCTGTTCCGCTGTAGTCATGCAGTGGTCAACTGGATTACTAGACATGTTATTATGTCCAGATCTTTCTTCACCAGGTTATGATCCCATAAATCCCTGCTCCATGACTGAATTCTTGTAAATTCCTAGAAATATGACTTTTTACTTGATATTACTAACATTAATTCACTTCTCTTTTTCCTACCTATGAGAGCATCCATCTCTTCCTGGATAACATACCAGGGTCTTCTATACTAGCAATTTCTTTAAGCTTTATTTTTATTTTTTTAACAAATGTCACTAAATCACTGTTATGCCAAGTGTACTAATGAAAAAATATTAGATGAAATGAAAAATCACTCAGTATAGCTGTGTCACTATAGTGAAACTGCTATAAAAAGCATTATTTTGAACAACACAACACCATGCTTTCACTTGTATAGCAGAGAAGGTTGCCATGTGGTTACACCAGTTACGTTAGTGATACAGTCACCAGGCCTAGCTATAGAGTTGAGAGGCTAGACATAGTCGTATAAGCATATCCTGTGGTATTTCTGAAATTTCTGTAAAGTGATTTTCATACCAGAGGAACTACTATCTATATAAAAGTATACTCATCACCATATAAATGGAGACAGGGATGGAATGTTTCTATTTAAAATAATGGCATTTCTCAAGCTAATGTTTAATTAATAAATAGTAAAACACATTCATTTTGCGTTATAGGTTAAATAACTCATATTAAATTAAGAAACTGAATGTTGTTAGTCTGTGTATACAATTATCTGAAAGATTTAACAGATTTTTATTTATGTCTCTTTATGCAGAGCATTACTGTTCTGTATGACTGATTTCTTCTTTCCCCCAGCCTTGCTCACCTCCCTCAGTTCCTGAAAATTAATAATTTCTAGACCAGCAGCTGTAACTTCTGCCGTACTTTAAAAGTAAGCAAATGAAGACACCAGAGTACAATAATGTATATGGCTAGTAAAGAATAGCAGTTTGGAACTTACTCTTTGCTGTACGCTTTTCCAAAAACTGTCTGTATGTCACAGTGGGATTTCTCAATTAAATCCTCTGGGAAAGTACTGCCAGATATCCTGCTCCTTAAGCAGAACACACCCTGAGATCTGTAGCCAAAGCACCTGAAACACAAAAGCACTTTATTCATCCCCATCCAGGGCAATCCCAAAGGAAGCACTTATAATTGTATCTGGAATACCAATGGTTACCTGACTTCTAGCCTACACAGGAGGTACAGTGCCAAAGTCTCGTGCTAGTTTATGGTATTGGAAGTACTTATAACGTAAGTGCTTTTTAACCTAAACATCTGAATAATATCAAAGATTTCTATTAAGTAGCTGGAACAGCTCTTTTTTATTATTTTTTTTTGGCAGCTATGGACTTGCATCATTGTATTTTTAAGCCCCCTCCCTCCCCTGCCTTAGCATTCTAACATGTCAGGCTCATTGTTACAGACAAGCTGGGGAGGGAGCCAAGCCTTGGAGAGAAGAGGAGAGAGAAGTGGAGTGTAAACAATGTGCCTGTCGCAGCTACTTGATCTTGCTTTATAAGGCTGGTGGCTTTCTTTGAAGATCATTCTACCTGCCATGGCTTATTGTTCTTACCCATGATTTGTATAAAGTGTAACATTCTTTTACTTTCTCTTGCTGAGTCCCTGACATTTTTGTACTACTTAATAATGCAGCAATTTCAGCAAGAGAAATCACAGCTTGGGTGAGGGACTCCTGTCTTTCTCACAATAATCCCTCTGTGACACACAAAACATGGTCGTATGTCATTTTCCCAGGGAAGCTGCAGGGTTGTTTTTGTGTGTCTGTGTGCGTGAGCTAGAAGCTATGCATGGAGTGACAAAAACATCATTAAAAATGGCATTTTTGCTACTCATGAAAGTTGTACACACTTCAGAACTTCCCAATCTACATAAGGAACCATGTGAATACTGATGAAAATGTATATACAGTGCTAACACCGCAAATACAATAAAAAGTCTTTTAAACTATTTTTATTTGGTTGGTTGATTTTTAGCATTTATAAAGGTCTTTATCTCAGGCTGCCTGAACAGGCATGCATACATAGTTCTGTTTCTCCACAATTAGTTAAAAGGCTATTATTTGCCATTCAAACAGTGCATTTAGATTGTTGTTATGCGTTATTTACCTCAAGCCGATACATTATCACAAAGGAATCACAGATTCTCAGAAGGGCTGAGGTTGGAAGGCACCTCTGGAAGTCAACTTGTCCAATGCCCTCAAGCAGGGCCACCTGCAGACAGTTGCCCACAGCAGTGCCTACGACCAGACCTCTTCTGAATACCTCCATGATTGGAGACTCCACAAACTGACCAAACAGATATTCCATACTCTGTGACAACATGCTCAGAAATGAAATGGGGGAGTTGGCTGGGGAGGCTGCCATTGCCTGGGGACTAGCAGGGCATCAGTTCACTGGTTGTCAGCAATTGCATCACTTGGGTTTTTTCTTTTTCCTTTGGTTGTGGGTTGTTGTGTGTGTGGTTTTTTGTTGTTGTTGTTGTTGTTGTTTTGTTTGTTTGTCTTTCTTTCTTATTCAACTGTCTTTATCTCAACCCATGAGTTTTCTAACTTTTGCTCTTCTGATTCTTCCAGCTGTGGAGGAGTGGGGGCATAAACAAGCAGCTGTGTGGTGCTTAGCTGCCTACCGGGGTTAAACTGCTTTTAGCAGCCTATAGAAGGCCTCATCCAGTTGTTCTTCCTGGTCAGGTGGCCTACGGCGAACATCCCCTACAGTGTCACCCACAGCAATTTGCTCTTCAAACCTCACCCACAAGACCTCAGTGGCCCATCATCCACCCCAGGCCCAGACCCATGCCTTCCAGCTGCTCTCTCACGGAAAGGGCAACTTCACCTCCTCACCCGTCCCGTTTGTCCCTCCTGAAGAACCTGTATCCCTCCTTTGTAACATTTTAGCTGGGTCAGCAAAGCTGCTGCATCTCCATGATTGCAACAAGATCATAGCCTTGTAACACCATGCACACCTCTAACTCACCACAAATATTATCCATACCATGTGCCTTAGTGTACAGGCACTTCAGAGAGGCACCCCAGCATAGTGGGCTCCTTGAAAGGATTTGAGGGATTTCTCCACAATGGTGTCTTTTAGGCGCTTCCTTGCTTACAATCAAGTGCCAGCAGTGACTCTGCTTAAGCCCCATTTTGTTGATTTTTTTGATCTCTCAGTCATACCAGCCCTTGATTTTTGCTCAGCAACACTGTCTATTGCTGCCTCATAGAGCTGCTGGATAGTCTCTCCCTCCCTCATCATTCCTGGTTTAAAGCCATCCTGATGAGGTCGGCCATCCTGTTGGACAACAAGAGGGGCGTTGTGTTCCATTTTCTCCCATCACTGATGTTATTAAAGTGACCTGAGAATTGTTTCTTTCAACAGACAGATATTCTAGAGAGTAATTTTATTATAACACAGCTTTTGATGTATGTGAGCCACCTCTCACACTTTTGGTAGACTGCTGAAGACAAACATGAGTATCACTCGTGATCATCCACAGAACTATTGAAATTCTGTGCAGCAGCGAGGATGGAACATGTGGCTAAAAGGGCAGGTCGTGTCTCATTCAAATTCTGCAATGAAAGACAGAAGTAAGACACAGTGAGTGAAGTTCCATTTCTTTTAGGAGAGGGTTTCAGTTCTTAGAGTCTCATAATACGCGACCAATAAGCAACTCTGGAAGAGACTGTTGCTATTTCTCCCTGTTAACCAATACCTCCACTGTTGAAGCAGTTCTACTGCAGTAGACACAAAAACAACTAAGATTTGCACAAGGGCAGAAATTTGACAAGGTTTTATGAATGGCTTCTTATTTATACTGTTTAAGTATTGCCTCACTGAGCTTAGGAAGTTTTTAAATTTTCCATTTCATAATTGCCATGGTGCAGCTTTTTATTAATTTGTGAATTCACCTGTAAGTTGGGACGGTTTTTTGCTTTTTCTTTTTCCTGGAGCAGTCCTTAGTCTGGCTCTTCAGGATTCAGCACTTAATTCTAACTGTGATTCACACTCCATGCCACTGAATGTAATTTGGGGTTTTGGAGCTATTTTGTACCAGGTGGATGAAGAAACTAGCCTTATGCAGAGTGTTCCTCGCTATTTCAGCACTCCATTATGTGAACAGTTACCTGCAACATCACTGATAAACAGCAGTAGAACAGGCTTAAAAAAAAAAAAAAAAAAGAGAGAGAAAGAAAAAAGAAAAAAGGAGCCAACAGCAAATCTATCCCTTTAAAAATATCATAATATAAGGTCTGACACTTTAATTTAGTATTGACAAAATTAAAAAAAAAAAAGGCTGTATTGTATTAATTCCTAAAGCACTGTGCCTATGAAACATGAAAATGTAATGTAGCTAACCAAATATATTGAAGTAATCATGATAAACAGAGCCATATATCTAAATTGTTCTCTTAACACATCTAAATATCTCCTTTATCATAAGTATGCAAAAATATGCATGCAAGAGTTATCACTTTCCTGCTAAGTCAGTCAGGATTCATTAGCTTTTAACCATAACCTTCATGTTTTTTAAAAGCAATGCTGGAAAGCACACTAAAATTAAGTAATGCACCTACATTCTTTAGCTACCAAGAAATTCTAAACCTCCAGTTATAAATCTAATTCCTTTAAGGAACTTGAGACTTGATCCAACAGCATTAACACATGTAGATTTTGTTGATGCTGTTGTTTGTGTTTTTAATATTGTGCTGATTAATGCTAAGATACCGCTGTTTTTTATTTTTCTATTTTAAACCGTTTGTGAAGGTTTCAAGAGGCCTTTATATTGACAGTCTACTGACAGTCTATAAAGAGAATTTTTGGTGTAGTCTTACCTGGCCATTGAAAATAAGTATATATTCAAAAGCTGAAGATTAATTTTAAAATGTCATCTGTAAATTAAGCCAGCTAACGAAATGTGTGCACACACATGTAAGTACATAAAGCAGCTGGCAATATTAAATCTTAATAATTAGACAAAAAAGATTTTTTAGGAAAAAATTTAGTCAAACACAAAGCTGGAGACAGATACCCCACAGAATATCACCAGCCAGGGCCTGAACTCAAGTGGGGCTCCTGGGCCACACGCCGATGAGGCTGCTCAGAGCAATTAAGGATCATTTGTTCAGTTTTCACCCAGAGCTGTGGATGCAGCTTAAGTGAACTGCTCAGCATTGAAGTCAGCAAGTTCATGGGTATATTGTCATTCAGACCACAGTCCCACAGACATTTTATGCCATTGTAAAGCTGCTGGAAGTAGCTGTCTCATCCTTCTCCTGCCCTTGGCTTTTTTTTATTTTTTTATTTTTTTAAAAAAAAAAAAAAAGGAAAATGACACCATGTTCTCTCCTTAAACCCAAATAGTTGCTCTGCCCAAAAAAGCTGTTTTACGAATATACACCAAACTGGGTGGGGAACTCCTCTGAGCTGAAACTAACAAGGACCTGAATAAAGGGTTAAAACAACTAGGAATCGCAGATGGTCCTAAATGAGTGGGATGCTTAGGCAGGATGTGCAGAACAGCAGAACACCAGATAAGAAGAAGAAGCATTGTCCTTGGGATGCCAGAATAGGCCATAAAACTAGAGGTAGTGGGAATACCAGCCATGAAACCAGCATAAACAGGATCTGTGGGCGAGCAGGTGTCCAAAAGTGTCCACTCAGCAGAAAATTGGACTAAAGGTGAAAAGTACATTGGGAGGAAGACTCGCAGCCTTCCTCCTTGGGACCACCGCCCACCCTTTGACAACCACTACTCAAGGACTAAAAACAGATCTGCGCAAGTGTAAAGCATTAAGAGACTAATTAGCATGAAAAGAGAGGGTAGGCGGGATAGTTAATAAATATGTATAGGCGCTCATGAAATATTAATCGCTTCACTGTATAAGTTGGGCACAGCTTTCTACCCTGGTATGCACGATAGGTGGAATGATCCCCCGTGCATCCAGCGCTGCTAATAAAAGAATACACCACTTGAAGAAAATTGGAGCTTTGTTCTTTGAATCAGACCTCATCCCCATAGAAGCTGTGTGGATAAAACACTCTTCTTCAGCAATTGATCATGAAAGCCCATTCGAGAACCTGCTAGAATATACTGCAGCGCTGACTCTCTGGATCTTGCACCAAACATAATATTCTATAATATTCTGTTGCACATGACTGCCCATTAAAAGAATCCAATACATTAAATACATACAAGGGTGGAATGGAGAACTGGTAGAATCAAGACTCATATTTCCTAGATATGTATCTTTAATTACCTTTTGCTCAGTTTACTTGCTGCTATGGACAACAGCATTAGATTACTCCAAGTGTATGGAAACTCAGTAAGTATACAGGCAATAACTTTAGCAGCTGATGAAAAATACATCTGCCCTTAGCTACTTTATAGTAGTATTTACAATGCTCAGTTAATATTGGCTAACAGTTTATGACATTCCAACCAAATTTACTATATATAATCAAGAAGCAAAATGTGGAGTAGTTATCATGTATAATTCATCTTATATATGAAGTCGCTTTTGGTCATTGTGAAGCGAGATAAAGAGCAAAGAACTGCCTCCTCCAGCCGCTCCGACCCAGGGCCATTCCTGCCCGGCTGCCGGGGCCCAGCCCGGTGCCCCAGGTCTTGTCCAGGCTGGGGTACACAGCTGCCGTTTTCCCCTTTGCAGGTTCAACCAGTAGCAAAGCTGAGCACAGATACTACAGACACACAGGACACTGACATGGCTGGTCACACAGGCTCGCCCAACCAAGGGTTGCCTTCACCAGCACTTACACACGGGGCTTATTACGCATCTCTGCCTGGCAGCAACAGAAGCTCACCAGTGCAGGCACACGCAGAGCACTCTCTAGGCTCACACAGCTCCCTCAGGTATTGCACAGTCCCTCTGTCCATCCAGCACCCCTGCCCGGACCCTGGGCCCCTTACCCACCTCAAGAGTCAGCTACTCGCCAGCTCATCCAGCCTGAAGTCGGTTTCAGACACACAGCAGTCACACTCACCTTGTGCACACCACATTCGCAGGTCCCCTGGGCACACCATCATGGACCCACAACCTGCCTTATACCTAGGCCTGGATCCAAGGCTCCTGGTACTTGCCAGCTGGTCCAGGTTAAAGTTTACTAGTGAATATACTCACGCACACCCCATGCACACCAGGCCGGGGAGGATGCAGACACTCGGTGCCCAGCAGCCAGTACCAGGCACACAGGCTGTGACCTGCAGCCATGCCCCAGCCACTCGCATGGCGCCAGTCCCAGACTCACTCACACACTGTTCCTGCCCTGGGGCTGGGGGCTGAGGATCGCACTCGCTCCAGGAGGTGATGCCAGATCCTCACTAGTGCCAGGCTGGCACACCATAGCCCGCAGGCCCACACCCCTAGCCTGACTCCAGGACCTGGCACTAAACCCACTCACACTGCCCACAGCTGATATTTAATACTTTTGGGTCACAGGTATACACATGTAAGACCCCAGTCACACCACAGCAGCTGGTTAGGGAGCAAACACCACTCCTGCCCCAGTGACCAGGAGCAGAACACCCCACTCACTGCAGGAGCTAGCACCACAGGCTGCAGGCCTACACACCGGCCCAACTCCAGCAGCTGGCACCAGCCTTTGCTTACACCAGTCCCCCCAGCAGCACTCTGAGCACAACGTCTGTAGGATCCTTCCTAGATCCAGAGTGCTATGGTCACCCCCAGCTAATGACACAAGGACCCCCACTTGCTCCAGGAGCTGGCACCACAGCTCAAAGGCCTACACCCTCAGCCTAACCCCAGGAGCTGGCACCGATTCTATTTGTACACACCCACGTCTCACCAGTGACTGGCAACAAAGCCCCCCAATCACTCCAGTAGCTTTTTTACTATTACTATTTTATGCAGGGTAGTGCCTGCAGAGTAAACCCTGAAAAGTATGTAAATCAATGGAAAACTGGTCCCCAAACATTTGTTTTTATTAAAATATGGTATGTACTTCATGAAGGATGCTTTGTGCCTGTTACAAAACAGGCAAAAATGATTTTTTTATTTATTTTTTCTTTGAAATTTAAACTGGCTTAAGCTACACTGGGCAGAATTTGCCAAATGTTCTCCTTTAATATTGGGAACAAATGCTATTACTCTTAGAGAAAACAGCAATGCAAAGTTAGTTGGTCATAAAAAGTACAAAGTTTTTAAGAGTAAAAATATTTGGATGTTGTTAGCTGTCCTTCTAAAAGTAAACCTAAGCCTAATTTATACCTTCTGCAAAATATCCAGACATACTCATGTATTACAACCTATGATATTTTTTTCAATTTCCATAGTTTAACCCAAACCAGGATTTCCTAATTCTTAGCTAGTAAAAGTTTATGAAGCACTGAGAGCATGACTGCAATAAGCCATATCTGGAATTCAGGGTAAGCAAAGCATCTTTAAATAAACTGTTAAGCCACTAGTGCTTTTACATGGATTCTCATAAAAATTACACTGACGCTCCCTGCTTGGATTCTTAACTTAGCAAGAAGAAAATTAACTTCAATGTAAATATAGGCACAAAGATCTCTGGCTCTCTGGTTTGTTTTTTTTTTTTTTTTTTTTTTTTTTTTGCACACCAACAATATTGTAAGGTTAGAGAGTACTTGGGTGAGAGGATAGAAAGTATGAAAACAAAACAATTCTCTTACTATCTCTGCCTTATTACAGTCCAGAAGAACAATTATTGCTAGTCACTTCACTTAAAAGCAATAAATTCACATTTTTTTGCAATGTCCACATTATGTCAGAATAACATAAAAACAAATGATAAAGCAAAAAGGAGACAGATTTAACTCCAACATCCTGCAGTAGCCGCAATAATTGCACAGCTAGTTCATTATATAAAGTTAGTCCCTTGAGCCTGCAATGTCCCAGTTAAGCAACAGTAATAGGAAGCAGCTGTATGAGGACATTAGGTCAGCAGAATCATTAGCCCCTAAGATTGCACCACTATCACTCCTCTTTGACAGCAAGGCTTTCACACATCATCAGGCTTCTAAACAGGAGGTCAAACATGATGAACTTAACCCAATAACTCCATTAACAATGAACTGTGGCTCAGAACTTCAAGGAAATCCACATCTCTGGAAACTTTCAGGAGCCTAATGATTTTCAATAGTCTCCCTGTGCCCTCACCGTCTCTGTCTCTTGGGTTGCTCTAGAAATCAGGCAGCAGGTAAAGATGATTAGCAAAATGCTAGTGCCTGATAATTTCAATGAAAATTACCTTTTGTTTCCTTGAGGTTTGTACCACTGTCTCTCTGGAATCCTGCAACAAACAAGAATAGCCTCCATTTAGAATACAGAAGTTGTGTAAAGATGTAGTTATTGCTAATTTCTGTTAGTTGAAGGACTGGCCTAGTATGTACATAGATGTCTGTATTCTGAGGGAAAATATTGCCTCTAACATAATTTATATACTTGTGCTTAGTCCGTAATGCACATAAATGAAGACAAAGTTCTTTGTCAATGCTCGTATATATTCAGATTAAAAAAGAAGCCTGTGAAGTTAGCCAAGGTTTTCTGAAGTCTTTACACTCATTTACACCTTTCACAGGTGTTAGTAAAAGTATCCCCAGTGTGCTGAATATTTTTGCAGTATTTAGGTAAAGCAAGGGCCCTGCCTTTGTGGTGTTGATGAATTTCAGTGAGAAAAGCAACAACCTTTCTATCAATGTCAAAGACTAAATAAATTTGACTAGATGCTGATGTTCTTCAAATTGTTTCTACTAGCAATAGTTCTGGATGGTTTGTTTTCAAGAAATTAATGATGATACACCAAGGTCATTGTACCTCTGCTGTAGCGAACAGATGTTAACATATTAGTGCCACATTCCAGTGCAGTGCTAAACTAGAGCTACTTGTGGTTGTCATTGTATGAGGCACGGCAAAACCAACCAAACAGAAAAGCCCAGTATAATAAATTCATTCTAAAATGGAAACATTTGAAGAAAAGAGCTATTGAATTTCTAAATCTATCATCCTCATCAAAACCACTACGATTTTTTTTATCAACCCAAACCTCACAGAACAACAACAACCAAAAAAAAAATCTTTGTTCCTCTCAGCAGTATAGACCGTTTTCAATGTCATTTATAAGCTGTTTATTCCTGATACTCACAGCTGTAGTATGCTACAGCCTTAGCATGCTCTGTTATATTGAGGTAGAAATAGTCAAATATTTTTCCATCTTTTGCTGGGAGGATTCAGAGCTAGTCATAGTTATCCACAGCTTTGCAAAACTTGTATGAGATTATTGTGGCAAACTGTATAGGAGTAAGATTTTAACACTTCCAAGACTGTATATAGTCAGTACACAATGCAATAGCTTGGTTTTTTTTTGTGAGGGAGGAGGACTGGAATAGGTGGATATATAAAGTTTAAATATAAGATGTTTTGACCTATAAGTACCTGTTGTTTAGGTCTTTATTTAACCAAATTTCTTTTATCCCCTCTGCCCTTTATGTCATACCATGAGAGATGGAGAACTGTAATGGAGAGATTCTGCGGTCTCCTTCCTTGGAGATCTTCAAAAGCCACCCAGACGTGGTCCTGGGCAGCCTGTTCTGGGTGGCCCTGTGGGAGCTGGGGTTGGACCAGGCATTCCAACCCAGAGGTCCCTTCCAGCCTCAGCCATTCTGTGATTCTGGGAGATCCAAGCCTATTAAGGTCCTTCATCTAAGCTTTTCAGTTTAATTTAAATAAAGAGATGTTAGGATATTTTTAGCAAGGCAACATTTCCTACCTAGTTCACTGGAGCCTGGTTTTGGCAATCTCAGTGATGTGCTACAAAGGGCTACTTGCTCTCCTCAAGCTGGTCTGTGAAAGAGGACAGCTTTTCATCTACGTAGGGAACAGTATACCTAGCATTGCCTGTTTCTGGTTCTCTAGAGGAGAGCTGGTTTTTATGACTGATACGGACTTCTTCTGTGGTAAAAATGTGCATGGCCTAAAGGAAAGATGAATGCTAAACCAAAATAAACACTTTCTTCTTAATAATCTCATTAACAACAATGCTTTTGATGATGCATTACATGGGGATACATCAGTATGATGAAAACAATGAAGTAATTCACCAGGACAAAGCAATGCACAGGTCCTTTACTTCACAATGATGTTTAAGATTTTCAGTCACTGTTGGTTTTAAATATTTAAAGCACTTTCAAGTAACTACTGTGTTTGAGGGATACTGATAGAAAATAAATTATTTAAATTGTCTCAGTACCTTAAGAGATACAGGGAACATAGGTTCAATGTATCAGAAAATTCAAAACTTTAAGTCATAATTTTAAATGGCTGACTCCAGACAAAAAGGAAGTCACTTCAGCTGGGAAATGGCTAGCATCAGGCTGAAATTCCTAGCTTTCTAAATCAATCTTGCAATTAATATAGGGGCATGAAATTACCTAAATCAGTCAATAGACTGTTTACACTAATTCCTGTCATTTTGCTCATTTTGCTACTTCAAATGTGTTGGGTTTTTTTTTTTGGGGGGGGGAGAGGGGGAGAGGGGGCTCAGTGTTTAACACTTAACAAACTCTTTGCCAAGTAAGTAATTTTTATTTGAGGAGAGATACTAATTGGAACTTCCTTATGCCAGAAACTGAACTGCATGAAAGAACTATTTCCTTTCATTTTCTGATGTGAAGCGTGATGTAGCTCATATGAGGATGACTGCATTCCAATTTAGGTTTAAGAAGTAATATTTTTTGCTTGTAGATTGGAAAAGCAGTGTTCAACTACCGCCAGTTCTGTTTTACCTGGAGAAAACTAAGGATCATGGCATAGCATCTTCAGACAATCATGTTTTCATTTTGACCAAAATAAAATTTAAAAAACGCTTGGTTGCTAGAGAAATATCAGTACCAAAGATGACCTTCTTGCATTTCAGTTTCAATTCCTGTTTTTCACAAAGCATCTTCTTACATAAACAAAGCTCTAGCAGACAAATGAATACTTTTCTTTTGCTTGTTTAAGCCACCTCTGCTTGACCTGTATGCTCATCTCAATCCAGACATGATTCTTTCAAAGCAGATGAAAGCTTTCCTACTTGTAGGTGAACCTTCAATCAGGTCCTTAAATCTGTTTAGACAAAGGGGACAATGCAGGGCTCCATCAGTTCAAGAGAATAACCCAGAAATAAAAAATAAATAAATAAATAAATAAATAAAACAGATTCTGTAGAGAGGAATCATGCCAATATAAGACAAATGTAAATTCTCTTTCGCTAGAAGGGCATTGTAGTGGTAAATTGCCACTTACTAAAATAAATAAGTAAATAAGGGGAAAATGGAAGCATCTCAGAAGCAACAAAGAATGCACCAGATTGCAGCCAGACTGAATCCAGGACTGCAGAAATGTACACAATTGTGCAGTGATGTGATAAGCATGGTATGTTTTGGCCCTGGGAAAGATATGTTGTACGTGCCAACACATCCTGTTGGCTCTTTTTTTTTTTTTTCATGTAACATTTATTTAATTGTAAGGGAGGTGACTTTTTAAAATGATGGCTGAGTTATCATTTGATGTTTCATAAAAATGAAACAAAACCTTTCATATCCAAATGAACCAGGCAGAGGTCACCATACTAACTGAAGTTTATCAAATTATGCTAGTGATTAGTAGGAGTCTTAGCACCATAGGCAATTTCTACCTTAGCTGCTAGTAATGGGCTTTGGGCAGCCTGGGTCGGGGAAAGTGTCTCTGCCTGGGGCAGGGGTTGGAACCAGGTGGGCTTTGAGGTCCCTTCCAACCCAACCCATTCTCTGATACTGTGATAAATCATGGCTGACTGAGCATGCCTACCAATAAGCAAATAGGCTTCCTGATGCAGTGTAATAAATCCCTCACCTTTAAATAGAAAATTAAACATGTTGTTGAAATGACTGTAGCTTTTTTAATTGTATGCAGGTATTTAGCTGTGACAAAGCTTGCAAAGATGAATGGAATGCATTTTTTTCTCTTTGAAAAACAAATAAAACATACAACTTTTCAGAAGCTTTAGTAAAGTTTAACACATAGTTAATGTTTTTCGTAGCACATCTCAGTAAGCTAAATGTCTTTCTTTTTCTATAATTTCTGACATTTATTTAAAGACCTACAACGAACAGCTATTACTGATGGCATATTTCTGCCTCCCATTTTCAGAATCTCAGATTCACAGAATCCCCGGATGGCAGAGATTTGGGAGGGCCCTCTGGAGATCACCCAGGCCATCCCCCTGCCAAGCAGAGCACCCGGGTCACATCGCACAGGAAGGCATCCAGGTCATTTTCAGTACCTCCAGGGAAGGAGACTTCACAACCTCTCTGGGCAACCTGTGCCAGTGCTCCGTCACCCTCAGTGTCTCAAAGTGTTTTCTCACATTCAGCTGGAAATTTCCATTTTACCTCAAATATTCTAGTGTCCCTTATTTCCTTTAGTGAAGAAAACTGTTTCTACAGCATTACCAACACAAGATATTTGCTAGATTCCCACTAATTAATTTTCTGTTAAGTTTCCAGCATGAAGAGCATCACATTTTTGCCTGAAAATGAATTAAATTTTCTCAATTTCTTTATGAATTTATATTCAGAGCTCATCTGTGCCACATATTCTTTACAGATAATGAGCAAGGCATCTTCACTTAGCTGTCACTGTAGAAGTGAAATGTTTACAGTGTGCACTTCAGAGATTCTGGCAGCTTACATTCTAAGAATACTTTTTTCTTCCCGACAATAAGCGTTGCTTTCAATTTCTTTTAAACATGAACAGAAAAAATGTTATTTGAAAAATCCTTGAATTTTGTTTTCGCCTAGTAGTGCTGTTATAAGAAATGCTAGTTTGGATACAGCATGCTGATGATATGTTTCATGAGATGTGACAAAGACCATTAGCCTCCTTAATGTCTTGTAGAACTTCTTGGGAAACTGCAAACATCTCATAATTAATTGACAGAGCGATAAATATATTTGTCTATGAAGCTTATGAACAAAAGATTCATCATGTAATTTTAAATGTATTTTCCAACATATTTACTCAGTAATATTTTGGGGATCCACTACTGATACAAAAGAGAAACCTCAGTCATGAGTCTCCTGCCAGGTTTGAGCAAGTACGTGAAATTCACTAAATATATTTATCTTTTAATTACAACTCTGAAGTCATCCTTTAATGAAGTACATATGAATATGCCTATAGTAAAGACTATTTTAAGATTTCATTTATGAGCACATGTGCATTCAGAAGCTTACAATGACATGCTTAAAAGCCTGGTACTGAACCAGGTACTGAAAAAATACATTTCTTTTTTTTGTTCTTCATTCTTGGGAAACCTCATATAGTTTGAATAAATCTTTGAAACATGACCAAAAGAATCTCACACTAGATTGTCTTTCATTAAAGTCATAATGTAAGATTCATTGTAGATACAGTTCAAAGCTGTCTGGTTTTGAATCTGTGCTATAAAAGGCATAAAAGTGACAGATTCTTCTCACCAGAAAGGATTAAAGTACCTGCATAGAGACTTCCACAAGTCTTTTCTTCATATGCTTTGTCCTTCAATTAATCTGAGAATATTGAACCTACTGGGATTGCTTTCTGTAATCAATCAAATATCCAAGCATAATTAATAACATAGTCTTAAATTAAATACATTAAATCATTGGAGCCAATTCTAAAGGATAGACAGTTCCTGAATGTTGACAATTCAAATATCTCCAGTACCTACTGGAGTTCTGATTTAGAAAAGTGACTCGATTTCTGAGGATCTTTGGATTTCTTTTACTCCTGGAGCGGTGTCATTGGGTGAACACATCTTAACACCACAAATAATTCAAAATTATTATTTTTTTTTAGTTAATATTTGCCTCACTGATAAAGCATTACTTATTTTAAGTTATGTTTTCCTACAAACAAAAATTTGCAGATCTACATGTCCCAATATAAAATTCCCTATAATTACTAGTTCCAAATGAATTCTTAAAAAATATTTAAAACTAAATTTACAGTATATTATCACTCTGATACTACTGGAACTAATCCCATTTTGTAGAATGTGGCAACCTCTGCCATTGTTAATTCTGCTAGTAGAATGACTCTTTTGGCATATTTACAGGGTTTTTTTGCTTCTATTATTTACCTTAGAAAACTTTATGAGGGAAAAAATATTTTTGTTGCATAAGATACTGTTACAATGGGTGGAATAACAAACCTAGCAACATTAGATGGTCTCACCTTTACTAATAAAGGATTACTTGGCATAGACTGAGCTATTCATTGACATCCTTTGGGAATACAAGCGTAACTCTTATTTTAGTTTTCTACTAGAATTATTATCTGAAACTGTTAACCCTTCTCATTTTTATATCAAAATTCCAATCTAAATCAGGGACATTATCAGACAAATAAAAATAACAATGGTTCAGTAACATCTTTAGTATTTTCTCCATCATAACATTGTAGTAAATAATTTTCAAAACATCTAGCCAAATGATGGTAACAGACACAATTCCAAATGCTCACGGAAGTAAAGAAGTTCATTTGGAAGAACTAGGTGACATCAAAAGTTTAGGCTGAGTATCAGAAATACAGAAGCTGAGCATCAGAAAACTTTCTTACTGTGACAGTGATGTAATCATTGTGGACAAAGGCTTTGGTTAAACAAAAAAAAAATCCCTCATTGGCATATTAATTTGTTTTGAAAAAAAAAAAAATCCAACCTTAACTTTGTTTCTTCAAACATCATCTAAAGTAAAACTACAGAATGTTTCAAATCCCACCTTAACCCAAAAGACTCAATTACCTCCACGGTATGTGTGCTATTTTTGTCCCCCTCTTAAATCTAGCTTAATTCACAGAACTGTAGAATAATAAACTAGAATATGGTCCTAGTGTAACTGAAGAGTGAGAGGGGACCAGCTGTGGGTGAGCTGGAAGCAGAAATGGGTTGAACCACATGTGCCGTCATTAGAATCAGTCTTGAAACCACAGTTACATCCCAGAATCATTACTTAATTCTGTAGTGGTACAACCAAGCTTATATGTTGAGGGAAACTGGCTATAGTTATTCAGCAAATTATCTAAACCAAGATGTAAAATTGCACACCTCTTCAAATAACTTTGTGAAATGATGAAGTAAACAATTAGCTTTTTCTGCCATTAGTCTTTTATTAGCTTTCCTCCTAATGCTGTCAAATTACCATCTTTCCATCTGTAGAGTTTGCACCATTTTCAACAGATGCTCTTAAATATCAATCACTGTCACACAGTTATAAGTACTTTGCAGAGGTTGTTGTATAATCTCCAACATGCTCGCTGTTTCTTTCCATGAATCTCTCCAGACTTTGTGAAGAAAGGCTGCCCAGAACTCACAATGAAAGTTTAAGCACAGCACCAGGAAAGCTTAATACAGAAATAGGGTTTCTGCAAACCCATGTTATATTGATCTAAAACTGGTTTTAAAAACCAGAATCTATCCATTTGCTCTCCTCATGCATATTCTACAGTTTGCTGTTATTTGCATGGCCTCTGAAGCATGTCTGCATCCTTTGTTCTTGTCTACCATCTCCTTACACTGTCTCCTGGCTTTGTACTTTCCAAAGTCAGCAGCACAGTGTATTTAAACAAACCCTAATGTTAGAAAGTGGGGAGAAACCTATTTTGTATATATGGCCAATTATAATTGTCATTTCTCTCTAGTCAAACCAGGAGGATTAAGCAGAACCCAAAAATACATGGCAGCAGGCTGTACCAAAGTAACTCCTGGTAAAACAGGAGAAATAATAAAGACAATGTGGTAACGTAGATAGAATGAATAATGTAATACTAGTACAATACAATACAAAAAAAAAAAAAAAAAAAAAAAAAAGTCAAATAGACAAATTTTGAGCAAATTATTATTGTAAAGACTTAGTAATCACAAGTAATTAATTCTAAATAAAATTATATTAATATTAGAATTTAATCATAAGTTAAGTACTAAATTTAGTAACTAGGCACCAATCCTGAGAACATGAATTTGTTTTGAACAGAAATGAAGCAGGATTCTGGGTAAAATAAATAGTATTGTGGTCTGGAATTTCAGCACCTTACAGAAGGTGCGAACAGTTAAACTGATACCATCAATACCAAAATTCTCTAAGGGGTTCATTGTATGTATAAAAATGTATGTACCCGCTCCTGCGTGGGCTCCTCCCCACGGCCTACAGCTCCAGCCCGGAATCTGCTCCTGCGGGGGTCCTCCAAGGCCGCAGCCTCCATCAGTGCAGGCCCACCTGCTCCTCCGTGGTCTCCTCCACGGGCTGCAGCGTGGGACCCTGCTCCACCGTGGTACTCCACGGGCTGCAGGGGGACAGCCTGCTTCACCATGGGCCTCACCACAGGCCGCAGGGGACTTCTGCTCTGGCACCTGGAGCACCTCTCCCCCTCCTTCTTCACTGACCTTGGTGACTGCAAGGCTGTTTCTCACCCTGGGGATGGGGCAGTGTTTCTCACTCCTCCAACCACTGTTGCGCAGCCGTTTTTTTCCCCCTTTCTTAAATATGCTCTCACAGAGGCGCAAACAACATCGCTTATTGGCTCGGCTCTGGGCAGTGTCAGGGCCTTTTGGAGCTGGCTGAAACTGGCCCTTACCTAACGTAGGAAGCTTCTGGGTTCTTCTCACAGAAGCCACCTTTGCAGCTCCCAGATACCAAAACCTTGCCATGTAAACCCACTACACATTTTTGTTGGTGACATGGATGGTGGAATTGAGTGTACCCTGAGCAAGTCTGCAAATGCTGCAGCACCTCTCGTATGAAGAGAGGCTGACGGAATTGGGGTTGTTAAGCCTGCAGAAGAGAAGGCTCCGTGGAGGCCTTACAGTGGTATTCTAGTACCTAAAGGGCGCTTATAAAAAAGTTGAAGAGTGACTTTTTATGTGGGCTGACAGTGATAGGACAAGGGGGTAACAGTTTTAAACTAAAAGAGGGTAGATTTAGGCTAGATACTCAGAAGAAATTCTTCACTCAGAGGGCAGTGAGGCCCTGGCCCAGGCCAGGAGGAGCTGTGGGTGCCCCATCCCTGGCAGTGCCCAAGGCCGGGCTGGATGGGGTTTGGGCAGCCTGGGCTGGTGTTCCTGCCCATGGCAGGGGTTGGAACCAGGCAGGCTTTGAGGTCCTTCTAACCCAACCTATTCCCCGATTCTCTGGTTCTTTGATAAGCAACAGTATTTAAGGAACAGAGTTAGCTCCAGATTGTCAGTTTATGTAAGTGGTAAAAGAAGAAGAATTAAGATTAGAATAGTGAAAATTATTTTAAAAAAATATGAATACCCATTCTTGGGAAAGATAATACTGTAGTAAGAATAAAACACTTTTTTCCATGAATAAATGAGCAGTATCGCCTGTATGAATCCTATGTATTTGGTTTTATTTTATCAGTAAATTGTTTTGTTTCAAGCTTTATAAAGGTTGTTTGAATATTCTCCAATATGTAGATATCTTTTGCTGGCCTTGGACCTGATGTATTGTATTTGACTAAAAATATGTTTCAACCAGACTTTCAACAAGACTTAACAACTGTTATTTCCAAAGAACTCACAGACTTACAGAGATGAGCTGGAATATCAGAGTCAATGGCATCTTTGGCGCATTCTCTGAACAGGACTGGTCTGTGGGGACAGTTATCTGGTTATATTATATGGGTCATCCCACTACTGTTAGACACACTACTCCAATATAACAAGTGGAACAGGCACTTGTGCAGAAAGTTACCAGACAAAATGAACCAAAAAAACAAACAAACAACAACAACAACAAAAAAAAAACTGATATTTAAAACCAATAAAAGCCTTTACAATAAGTTAATAAAACTGGGAGTGCCTTCACAGAATTTTGAAAATGGGCATTATGAGACCTTCCGGTCAGGTCAGTATACAGCACATTTTTATTACAGAACACATCACCCTAATTCTGGTAAAAATGTGGGCGGTATATGCAGGGGAATGGTGGTCCTTGCTGAAAGCAATTAATATCTTTCCTCTGTATTAAAAGTACACTGCTATCAGTTTAAAAAGCAGAAAACTTTGGGAAAAAAAAAAAAAAAAAAAAAAAGCTGATGTTGCCAAATTTTCAAATTAAGTGAACTCTATTAAATTAGTGGATTTTACTCAGCAGTAACTCTCAGAAAACATCTACAGAATTTTTGTGATCCAGTTTATTTTTCTTTTAGCCATTAATTAAAGCTTAAGGGATTTTTAGAGCAGAGTACTGAAATTTAGCTAGATTTTTCTTATTAAAAGAAGGAAATAATTACCTCTTCCCAAAAAGGCTTTTTGGCTCTCATTACAAGCAAAGTACTATACCTTGTCTTGAAAAGTCTCACAATTCCTGCTAAGAGAATTAAACCTAATTCTCAACAAATAAACTCTCAATACAGTTACTGGGAAAAAAAAGAAAAAGAAAAAAAAGAAAAAAAAAAGAAAAAAAAAAAAGAACAGAACTACTTTGTCTGAGAATGGGTCATTACCACAAGTTCCTAATTACAAATATCTTAATGCATAATGTAAAGCACAACATTATGTAGGCTCTTAAAAATTAAAGGCGTAGCAAGATCAAAGATCTGATGTGTCCTTGGAATTTTTTATATGTACATTTTGAATGCTCCGAAGACAAAAAGAGCAAACCTGCAAAATACAAAGATTTATTCACTTACCCTTCAAAAATGTTTACTAATAATTTATACAGTTTACAAGACTGCATAAAAGGATTTGATTTTGACTCAGATCACATTCTGAAACCAATTTTAATTTGCCCACTCCTCAACCCTCTTGACAGAGAAGGTTTCACACCTACTAGTTAATGAAGGATTAATTCTTTCCTCTAGAGTAAGTTGCAAACTCAACCAAGGTTAAAGCAAAGGACATTAATCCTGAATTAGCTGATATAATGCTATCAAACATGAACACAGCTGACTGATGATATATTCCTATTACTGTACCAAGCATTTATCAATACTACACTACTAATTATTTTCTCTATCACTTCTCTTATTGCCATGAGATGGGATATTTTGTTGAATTTACTTCACTGAAAAAGTATATAGGGAACAGCACTGGTAACAGAACTCATAATAAATCACAGTAACCAAATTACAAAATACAGGATCTGGATCTCACTTGCTAGTCAGAGTTTTGCTGTCATGAATGACTTGACAATAGTTGTATTTTATTTTCTCTGATATTTCAGAAGCAATCCACAACAAAGAGTATAGCAGTTAATGCAGTCCATAATGTGGAACTCTTCTGCAAGTGTAGGTGGACTATACCTTAACCAGGACTTGTTGGTTTAAAACACTGTTTAAATTGAAAAAGTCGGTTTAACCAAAGCAAAAATTACATTTTTTATTTTTTTTTCTGAAAATACTTTTCATGTATTTATTTTCCAGGAGGATTATTATCTAAAACTTTGAAACTTTCACTAACATGAATATTTTATGCTCTGGCTAATTCTGGAAATAAGGAATTTATATAAATTTATATCTGGCACACTTGTAAAGCTTCAGGATTTTACATTTGTAAAATTACTGAATGTTGTTGCCAAATTCATTCTGTCTCTTCTCATTCTCATTATTGTTATTAATGCAAATGTCTGCCTTCCCATATCTCCCTGATAACATAGATTCTCTAAAAGCTAAGCTGTTTTGATTTCTTTAGTTTTGTAGATGTGCTCTTCCTGAGGGGCATGTAGGCACAGACTGGGAATTACGGCTATTGAAAGAAAATTATTTCCTATTTGGCATTGTGCAGAAAGCAGACTCTGGAGAATCCCATCTCTCAAACTGATCTTGTCCTGGGCCCCACAGACAAAAATGATTATTGTGAACTTAAGACCAGCAGCTCCTCCTTCATGGCCACAGCGCCCTCCTTAACCCCACCCCGCAGTGCCCTGCCACACACACTCTTTTGCTCTCCTTTACAACAAAAAGGTATAAGGAAATATAATTAATAATGGAAAAGGTTTCTGCTAGGGGGTATACAATTCAGTGCAGGTTGACAAGTATTTACTTGAAGCTCATGCACAAGTAAGAGGAATTCACAGAATCATAGAATCACTCAGGTTAGAAAAGATCTTCAAGATCCAACCATCAAGTCCAACCATCCCCCTACTACCAATGTCTTCCACTAAACCATGTCCCTAAGCACAACGTCCAACCTTTCCCCCCAGGGACGGTGATGCCACCACTTCCCTGGCAACCCGTTCAATGCCTGACTGCTCCTTCTGAGAAGAAATGTCTCCTCTTTCCAACCTGAACCTCCCCTGGCACAACTGGAGACAGACATTCCATTTTCTTGGGAAGATAAAGAAGAATGGCAATGGCTCTCTAGAGGAAGGGGTCTCAGGAGCAGGGGTTCCAAGAACAAATATGAGGAGTAGCCAAGCTACCAAGCTTGGAGTAGAACAAGTCACTATGGTCAGTCTCTATGTGGTCACTGTGGACAGACTATGGTCATCCTCCCTAAAACTGAAGAGCTCTATTTGAATTCCACCAGAACTAAAAGAACTGAAATATTTCTGCAAGTGCTTGGGATGGCATGTTGTTGAACATCAACATAGATACTTGCTGTATCTACTTGCAACAATGCATAATTAAGGGTTAAAAAATAGTTGCAAATATAAATTGGTTATGATAAATAGTCTGCCATATCATTGTTCAACTAATATTGCTTACATCATTTTGGTAGAAATTAAGCTGAAAGTGGTCTAAGTGAAATAAATCTATCTGCACTTAATAACCAAGGATAATTAGTGTGTGCAGGATGAATAACATAAGGAAGAACATGCATTTATTTTGAAGTATGACAGCAGCTAATGCTGTAATCCAAAATGTCCCAATAAGTTAGGCACCTGGCATGCCAAATAAGCCCTAGAGAATTTTCTTGCATCAGGACATTGTAATATCTTCAGCTGTCACTGCCATAAATGTACTTTCAGCTACTTTCAGGTAGCTGCTATTTATTTCCCAGATGCACACAGAATACCAGTGTAGGTCAGAGCTGCAATTTTCTATTTTAGGACTGAAGTTAGCAGTGTAGTAATGTCTGTGCAACCAGAAGAACAAACAACTCTTTCAAGTAAGACTTGATGTACATGCATCATATGTCAGGTGATCTAGTGTCAATCCCAATCTGTGCAACACCTCTATGTCTTCCTGTCTTTTGCCAATATGTAAAACATCTGTGCTAATACAGAATCAAATCCATTCTTAGAAGTAGCTTGAAAAGCGCTGACACCACATCTGCAGTGCCTTCAGCATCACTTTCATAGAACTGAAAGCCACTAAGGCAAATACTTACTCTCCCCTTTCACACACAGCCTACCACAGAACTACAGGATTACGGAGGTGCTGAGGTGGGAAAGGACCTCTGAACAACAGTTATGAACTGTCTATGTCCCCTCTTCTTTTCACTTTGATATTTGGTACTTGGTCCACTTGCCTTCTTTCCTACGTAACTTTACTGTGTTATCTTTAAATGCTCTTGTTAATATTTTCCTTCTTTTCTGTGGCAACAGCCATGGAACTTCAAATGCATGTAGAAGCATCACATTCGAGTTTGCCACACAAATATATGTGCGGTGCAGCTGAGCATCAGCACTGTGCCCATATGCACACACTTTTCTCATTTTCCCAGCTGTTCTGGGCTCGAGACAACTAGCATGATGTAACTGCAGCTGCTTTCACAAGGTAAGCTCATCCAGTCTGCACAAACCTGCCCCTGCAAAGATGCTCCATACAGTGGCTGACCATCCTGCTTGGGAGATCTGATTCCCACATGAGTGCTATTCTTTACAGAAGGTCCTAGCAAATTAGATCAGTTGGCTTTTTTTTAATAGTCTGTCTGTGCAACAGTTCATAAAACTAAGTAATGAAGTCTAGTTGTTATGACAGAAGGCTGGAAATATGGAAGAGAGTGATTCAGCTGAGGGAATTTTTAAAACTCAAGTTTGATTACTTTTGAAAAAAAAATAAAAAATCAGGAAAACTTGTTTGAAAGGCTTCCAGGTTAAGTACAAGCAACAGTTATTGAGCTTTTGAAGTAAAATTATTTATATCTTTCTTTTTATTTTGAACAGTTAGTACCTAAAAAGCTGAAAACAGAACACTAATATTGCAAACCACAAAAAGCACATTTGTGGAGAGACATTAAGTAACTAATGGTATTCTTGTATTTCTTTATAATAGTGCAGCTTGCAGAGCACAGGTAAGGATTATGTCTATTTTGTGTATAGTTAAGTAATTTTAGCCTACAACAAAGGAATTCCAGTCCTTGAGTCCTGCAACTGCTGGTCACAGAAAAGCCTGAACTTCTGAATTGAAATGCTCTAAGGCCAATATATTCAAAAGTTATTCCATTGTTCTTTGCTAATACATGTTGTATAAAAATTAACATTTTTTTTTTCTATATTGGGCTTAAAGCAAGAAAAACAAAACAAAAGATGTAATGATCCTTGTATTTCCAGCCATACATACAAGATCTGTTATCCACTCATAAACGTCCGTATCTGAGATAGATCTCTCTCTTTTCCAAAAGCCATGAAGTGTTCCCAACAATAGAAGACAGAGAAAGCAAAGTCCTTTTTCCCCAGTACAAAGAGAACTTCTCACTTTAACTCCATGCTACTTGCTTTGTGAACAACGTAAGTCAAACCCAGGTGATGCTGGGCACACCTGCAGTACACACCGTTACACAAGACAAAAGCAACAACTTCTCTGCCTGTGTTTCTACAAGCCTTGGTCGGCTCATAGGTGCAGCAGTGTGCCACGCAGCCGAAGAGGCAAACTGTACATACAGACTCAGGTGGCAGCAGGTCAGCTGTTCCTTACTGATGTGGATGTCTCCCTGTGCTGCCAACTTCCCCTAGACCTGGGACTGCTGCTAGTTAACGTTATCAGGCAGAGCATTGACATTCTTTGGAAATAATGATTTAAATCTTTAGATATTTATTGATCCAGTTGTACTCAAAATCCTAAGGAGCATCTGTGCCTGTTGATGCTTTCTCGCAATTGCACTTATGGAGATAATTGCAGTAATTTTTCTCTGGCTTAAAACTTCACATAATGGAAAAAGTAAATGTTCAGAATAATTTGTAAGGGAACAGACACACGAGGAGCAATTAGCTCATTAAAAAAAAAAAAAAAAAAAAAAAAAAATCAAGTCTTCTGAATCCACTGGGTACTCTGCACCCCTTTAATGATCACAAGAAGGTAAAGCATATCATGTTTAAGACCTCCATCTCTTCCTAACTGATCGATTTAAGGTTATGTGACTCCTGCAACTTCTGAAAACAAAACACCACAGAAAATGCATTGCTTTTTCCTCTTTAGTTTGTAACAAGGCTAGTTTGTAACTGTGTAACTGGTGAAGTGAATTGCAACAGGATGCAAACTCCTGTCTGCTGCACAGAATACAGATACAGCTGTGTTCCAGCATTACTGCTGAGCTTTGCTCAACTATGCAAGTTATAGTCAGTTCAGGCATTGCTCAAAATGACCACCAAACCTTTCAATTATTACACTGAAACAGCAAAACACAACCAAGAGCATTTTACAATGCTGTTCTTAAATGCCTCCCTCCTCGGATCTTGACAGCACTCAGGTAAGTATCAAACAAACTGTGTCACCAAAATGCGAGCTGGCAGACACCCAGCCTTGTTGACCAGACAGCTGCTGCAGGACCTCAAGAGGAAAAAGAGTTTATGAACTCTGGAAGAAGGGCAGGCAACTCAGCAGGGCTATGCAGCCCTAGTCAAGCTGTGCAGGGAACAAATTACAAGGGCCAAAGCCCAGCTGGAACTCAATTTGGCTAGTGTAGTACAAGGCAATAAAAATGCTTTTAGAACTACATCAACAGCAAAAGGAGGATTAAGGAGAATCTCCATCCTTTACTGGATGTGAGGGGAAATGTAGGGGATGTGAGAGGAAATGTAGTCCACAAAAGATGAGGATAAAGCCGAAGTACTTAAGACCTGAGTTGGAAGATAATGATGAAGAGCAAGATGAAACCTGTATAAACCAGGGGGAAATTGTAAATGACCTCCTACATCTTCTGAATGTTCATGAGCCTATGTGGCTGGATGGGATTCATCCAAGGGTGCTGGAGGAGCTGGCAGAAGTGCACACCAAGCCGCTTTCAGTAAGTTAGCAGCAGTTTTGGCTAACCAAATCCCAGGTGACTGGAGGTAGTGAGTCTACAAGGACAGGAAGGAAAATACAGGAAACTAGCAAGAGTTCTTTACATCAGGAGTATCATGAAGGCTACTGATCTAAGTATCATTTTGATCATCAATAAAGGCTGTAGCTCTCAGCCTGCAAGAGCATGGCAGGCTATGGATTAGGGTTTTTCTTAAACCTATTGACATGACACACTCAAAGTTTCCGTTCTTGGTCCCAATTTGCAAAATCCATTATGGATAAGGAAATGACACATTGAGAAGTCATGAAAGAAAATAACATATTCCACTAACTCATTAGAAGAAATTAAAGTTCCTCTCTGAACTGCTCTGTAGATCTACACATGCTTTCCATGCTCAATAAGTTTAGTCATACTGTCCTTTCAAATCAGAAAAAAAGAAAGACCAACTCATCCCAAAGGTTTGTAAGTAAATTCATCCTGCTTTTGGCTACTCATGACAAATGATCAAACTCCCTCATTTTTACTTCTTCATTCGTAAATTGTTGTGCATCAGCAAGAAGACAAGATACCTGCCACAGAAAACAATGAACCAGTGTTTTCACAAAAGGTTGCTGCTCATTTTAATGCAGCATTAATGCAGCATTTTTTTTTTTTTTAAAAAAAGAAAAAAAAAAGAAGAAGAAAAGGCTCACATTTTTATCTAGAAGAGACTACAGCTCTAACGTTATTACATTTAAAATAGGATTCATACACCTAAAACACTGCAAAATCAGTGCTACAATTTATATTCTTATTCCAGAGTCTAAATTTTTGGTTCCTTGTTTTTCAGTCCTTTCACACAGACACAGCATGGAAAGATTTTGTACTCTGATGGAGAGAATGAATCAAGCCTATTAAATGAATGGGGTCCTGTCAAAGGCATTTTGTAATCGGTACTCTGCTCATTCTGATGTGCTGATTTCTGACTCCTATAGGAACTCTGCTTTAATAAAATTATATAAGCTGAAATTCACATTAAGCATCAATATATTTTTACAATAGGTGCACAACACATACGGGGGGGAGGGGAGGGAGGTGGGCAGAAAGTGGCTGCATTTTGAAAAAACAAATCCACAGAATGTAAATAAGATTCTTAATGCTTATGCTGTTTCCAAGTCCTGCCTATTAGATAGTCACATAACTGTTCATTTTACCTTTGGTACCAAATAAAATATCATGCTTCTTCTATACATATAGAAGTTGATGTGTTTTTCTGAGTCCCCTGTGAATGAAGAATTTTTTTTTAATTGTAGCTGTTTGTACCCCTTTGTTTGCAGGGTCATTGCTGGATTTTTGAGAGGTAGCACAGGAAATAAATACATATGCCAATAATACAAAATACCTTTAGAGAACCTGTTTTTCTAAGTACTGTACAGTGTTTTGAATCTACAAATTCAATTTTTGTTGCTGCACTGATTACATGTAATTGAGTCATGAAAGTGACTTGCTAAAGATTACAGACAGAATAAATGAAATAAAGTAAAACTTTTTTTTTTTTTTTTTTTTTTTTTAATAAGGATATATTTTTCCCTAGGTTTTCTTTGCTTTGCAGCTGACCATCACAGTCTAGATATCTGAGATACATTTCCTAAATGGCCTAGTTACTCTGTTTTTCTGTCATCTACCTCATCAGTTTAGTACCATTCTGCACTGTCTATTTTTGATTTTCTGTTTTGTTGCTCTGATTTTGTTGTTTTCATTTTGTGGATGTCAAAGATTTCCTAAATTAATTTCTGCCTATTCCCTTTCTGACTCTGCTCGTCAGGATTTTTGAAGCAACTCATGCGGCTTTGTAGCTTCAAGTGCACTAATGCAGTTTGTATGAATTAACTTTACTACTCACTCACTTAACTCAGACATAGAATCATAGAATCATTAAGGTTGGACAAGACCTTCAAGATCATCTGGTCCATCACCCTACTACCAATGTCACCCACTAAACCATTTCCCTAAGCACCAATCTAGCCTTTCCTTGAACACCCCCAGGGACAGTGACTCCACCACCTCCCTGGGTATCCCATTCCAATGCATGACTGCTCTTTCTGAGAATAAATGTCTCCTCATCACTGATGGAACTTGAGGCCACTCCCTCTAGTCCTATCGCTACTTACCTGTGAGAAGAGTCTGACCCCCAGCTCCCCTCACCTTCCTTTCAGGTAGCCGTAGAGAGCAATGAGGTCTCCCCTGAGCCTCCTCCAGACCAAACACCCCCAGCTCCCTCAGCCGCTCCTCACAGGACTTGTGTTCCAGGCCCTTCACCAGCTTCCTAGCCCTTCTCTAGACATGCTCCAGGGCCTCGATGTCCTTCTTGTTCTGAGGGGCCCAGAACTGAACACAGTACTTGTGGTGCGGCCTCACCAGAGCAGAGTACAATGGTCCATGGTCCTCTGGCTATACTATGCCTGATACAAGCAAGTCTCCAGT
Organism: Heteronetta atricapilla; assembly: GCA_011075105.1. NCBI lineage: Eukaryota > Metazoa > Chordata > Aves > Anseriformes > Anatidae > Heteronetta > Heteronetta atricapilla. The sequence goes on from CM021744.1 coordinate 15,377,171, forward strand.
CATGCTTATCTCTTTCTTGGTTACTGAGCAGACTTTCAGAAACACTCTCTTATAGATCCATGTTTGCTACATAGTTTTAATTTTGTCATTTTGAAACAGACAGGATAAACATTACATTGTTAGAGCAGGAGATGAGAATCAGTCCTTCCCTTGTAACTTTTGCAGTGTTGCAAAACACTGAGTCTCTCATTGATCTCACAGCAACAATAAGAAGTATCCACATTCTCTCTCTCTCTCTCTCTCTTATTTTTATTTTTTTCCTATTAGCAGAAATTGAAACAAAGAGCCTAAGATGCAAAATGACAATATGGTCAATATTGTACTAGAATCATGAGTTCCTCATTAAGTCATTAGGGCAAGTGAAAATTTAAACTCCACGTTCAGAAAAACAGCAAAATGGAACTTGCAATATTTTAACTCTTTCTAGACATTAACTAATGAAATGAACAAATAAGTTATTTTAAAAGAAACAGAAAACACTTGCAAGAATATTAAGTAAACTTTTCTTAATGTTAAGAAACGTTAATTTATAGTTCAAAACCATTTTAGATATTTAATAATCAAAGACAGATCTCTAAGAGATCACCAAAAAAAAGCCCACAACTCATCCTGACTTCAAAAAAACAAAGAGATAGAAATGCAAAACAACCAAAAAGTCATACAATACCTTACAGTCTGGCATATGAAGTTTTTAATTCTCTTGTCTCTTGGAAGCTAGTTGTTCAATTATTATTGATGCACTGCTTTGAATAACAGATCAGACATATGTAAATGTCTGTATGTCAACAGAGAGAACTGCAACATGAACGTAATGCCTCATGCTCCTCAAGCTCCTCTTGAGGAGGAAGAAGAGAGAATCTGCACTTACAAGTGGAAAAAGCAAGTCTAATTTGTTTTCAAGTCTCTGCTGAATATAATTCAGAGGGCACAGACATGAATCCAACAAATAGCTGGGCCAAATACATTTGTGAAAACACACTCAATGGGGATGCTTCAGCTAAACTTAAACAATACTCAGTTTTTCAGTGTTTACGCTTTGAAGGTAATTATTTATAAGCCTCTCTGCACGTAGTATTTTTTGGCTCTACTTTAAAAGCTATCCTGCTACTTCCTTTGTCTCCCCTCCAACCACTCTTCCTGGTTTTTGTTCCAACTCAAATTTGTCCACCCAAGCCAGTTTAAGGTTGGCGTCGTCTCTACCAGTCTGGAGACATCTGATTGCAGAACACTTCTACTTATTATCAGTTACTTGATTAACACACACCTAGTACGTATGTAAGATTCATTTACCTTTACCTTGCATAGGTAATATAGGTCTCCCATAAATAATAACATTTCTAATGGCAATGTGGTGAGGCCCTGGCCCAGGCTGCCCAGAAGACCAGTGCCCAAAGCCAGGCTGGGGGGAGTTTGGGCAGCCTGGGCTGGGGGAGGTGTCTCTGCCCATGGCAGGGGTTGGAGCCAGGTGGGCTTTAAGGTCCCTACCAACCCAACACATTCTGTGAGTCTGTGGTTCTATGATTAGAAATAGAAGTGGTGCAGAATTTTGTGCTGCACTGTAATTCATATGAGGGACAAGAATGAAAGATATAGGAAATATATGTGAGAAGTTTAGCATGATCAATATGCAAGTTTTCATTAGGCAAAGTACTGATACTAGAAACACTTCCTTTTGAAGTGTGGGATATATTCTTAATTTATCAGTTATACAGAACTGTGCTGGGATATGTTTTAATTATTGTGAAACAATGAAAGTGAAACAAGGAAAAGCAGATGTACATTAGCAGAGATAATGTTTTAAATAATGCTAATGGAAAACAGTCAATCTAAAATAATATTAAGAAGAAGAAAAGTGAGAATGAGACTAAGACTAAGACTAAGAATAAGATCAAACTAAAAAGAAAAACCTCCCAAGATTTTCAAGTGCAGTATAAATCCAACCTCCCTGCCAATCTTTCTCCATTCAGAAACAGCTCTCCTACTGAAGTACAATAAAATGTTGAAATTTGGGAAACTTACTCGTTACAGATTTTTATAGAGGTAAAAATGTTCTACAAAACAACTTTGAAGCTTGCAGGACATATCATCAAAAAGGTTTTTGTTTTTCCTATTGGAAATAGGAAATTCTCCAGTGCCTTTCTGCTCTAGTCTTGAATCGAGCATTCCTATGGACAACTGATTATAGAAAAACAACTAAAATCACATTTCCTTTGCATGAATCTATCTAGAACACATCTGCTAACAAAAAACATGAGCTATCAAATCCAATGATTCTATTTTAAGGATTACAGAAGAAATGCAGTGATTTTTTGAAAGTCAAACCAAAGCCAGCTTTTTAAGTTGTATTGACCTGCAGAACTCTTCAGTAAGAATCAAGTCACAATAAATAAATGTAAATATGTCATAAACATTTTCTATAGCTGCAGTCCCTGTAAGATGTTTTAGTAAAGATGGATGCTGTTGGTCTGGTGAAAAGTTGTCTCCCAGCAGAAATATTTGCTTTTTCCAACAGAGGTCATGTTTTCAATTCTACTGTGGGCAAAGCTAAAGTCGTAAGATACACATCTCAGAACTGCAACCCTGTCTCTGTATAAGAGAAAGAGAACCCCCCCCTCCCCCTCCCCGTCATTTGTGACAGCATGACAAGTCCCACAGATATGTGAGGTTAGGGCTTTTGAGTTGTGGACTCCGCCACCATATAATCTGCATATGCCTAAGGCTACCCTACTGGAGGGGGAGAGAGAGCAAGAGAACAGTACTGGTGCAGTCTCATGATTCATTGTGTATGAATAGGCATCTATTTACCTCCTCCAGCTAACAGCTGCACCCTCTGAAACCTGTGTGGTGGCACCACAGACTCTTGGCTACTTGTGTTCCTGCCCATCTGCCTGGATGGCATGATGCCATGCAGAGGGCTTTGACTCTAGCAATGCAGCCTTGAAGCCCAGCCACAAGGGGTTCAGAACAAAAACATGGTGTACGTAACACTCCTACGGCATCTGTCACACAAAACGACCTCTCTTGGTGACAAAACAGCCAAATGCTTCTGCACTTTTAAGGATACATCTCTACTTAAAATTATCTGACAGGTAAAGAGTGCAGGAACTGCAGCGAATAAATGCTTGTAGACGCATACTAATTTTCTCAGCAACAAGCTGAGCAACATTGACATATTTTTACACAAATACGCAGTTGTATCTGTTGGATCATTCAGAAAGGCAAAATTCATAGCATAACAAAGTCAAGCCAGATGATCACAAAAGTTGCAAATAGGCTTACAAGTCCAACAAAACCTCAGAGTTGTCTAGCACTTATTCATAAAGGTGCAAAACTTTTCAGTATTCATGTAGAGTTGCACCCTCCAAGAATTGCAGAACTGATGACATTCTGTAATGTTAGATGCTATTGCATCTTGCCACTTGACATGGCCTTTACATCAAGCCAGTATCATTTCTGTATGCTCCATGCATGTACACAAAGGTTCAACTGATCTACCTATGTTGAAATGCACTGGCGTTTCCTGTAGGTATCAGGGTGAGGTTCTAGTCAGTGAATTAGCAAGCAAGTTCTGTAGATAATTAACAGAAAAGCAGCATCTTGCAAATGTATATTGTAACTTTCCTTATTTTTCTTTTCTCGCTTTTTCTTTAATAAAGATCTCTGGTGGGCTGACATCTCCTGGCTGCCAGACCCCTACCTTGCCATTCTCTCACTCCTGTTCCTCAGCAGGACAGAGGGAGAAAATAAATGATAAAGTCTGTGGGTAAAGATGAGGACAGGGAGATCACTTTCCAGTTAACACCAATAGCAAAGCAGACTTGGGGAGATTTAATTTAATTTACTGCAAAATAAAATAGAATTGGATGTTGAAAAACAAAGACAAAATTGAGGGTCATCCTGACCCCCCTTTTTCCCAGTCTCAACTTCGTTCTTTTATTCACAGCTCCTCCAAATCCTCCAGCCCAAACAGCATAGAGGGAATGGGGAATGGGTGCTGTGGTGCTTCCATAACAATTCCTCTCTGCTGCCCTTTTTTGTCACAGTTTTCCCCTGCTCCAGCTTGCATGCACTCCATGGGCTGCAGTCCTTCACAAAAAAAAACACGCATTTCATCAGGGGCTCCTCTTCACCAGCCGCTGGGTGCTCCAATGGCAACTGTCTGTGTACCTGGCTCTCCCCAGGGGCTGCAGGGGAATCTGCTCCAGCACCTGGAGCCCCTCCTGCCCTCCTCCTGCCCTGCCCCGTTGCTGCAGGGCTGTTCCTCGTCCTTTCCCCCCCCTGCCAGGCCATGCTCTGCCTGGGCTGAAATCTGTGTCCCCACAGCACTGAGCGGCTCCGCTGTGCCCTGCGGCGGAGCCTGGAGCTGGCTGGGCCCGGCTGGGCCCGGCCGTGTCCAGCACAGGGCAGCCTTGGCCTCTCCTCACAGAGGCCCTGCCGTCTCAGCAGTGCAAAACATTAGGGAAAAAGGGAAAAAATATGTTGGATATGTTTAATTTTCCTTCTCAGCCAAAGTCAAAGAAGCATAGAATAGGTTGAGTTAGAAGGGACAGATGTGTTCTTTTCTATTTGGTGTTTGGTTTCCACTAATCCAGAAAAAGAGATATTTATTATAATACTAAAAGTTTAACCACTTATTGCAGGAAATTTTCATAAAGAGACTTTCAAGTTCTTTCTATGGTCATCTCTGAAAAAATGATTTTGTGAATAAGATAAGATCAAGAATGTTGCTGATTTTTTTCTGTATGCATAAAAATACGGAAACAGAAAAATCAGAAGTTTCATGGACATCCTGCACAGAGATGGTATATAAAGAAGAAATACGGTGACAACTGTTCTCAGGACTGTAACTGTTGGTAATAAGGAAACAAAAATGTAGAAGAAAGATGTTGAAGAAATCTGAGTCTTGTTCTTCTTTACTCCAAGTAAAGAGATGAAAAAACAAGGAAACTGAGTCATATAAGTGGGGCAGGGTGAAGTACCTGGGCTGTGGCATTTCACATCTGCAGATTTGGACAGCACGGAGTGGGGATGGAGCTCTCCATATCAGCAATGATGGATCACACACTTTCAGAATTTTTGTGGTGGTTTTGTTAAAATTGTCAATCAGAAAAACTTCAAGAGTTACATGATGAAGCTTAACTGCTATAAATGAGATCAAAGTTTTCTCCGAGTAAGAAATTGATGTCAGCTAGTGATGGATCTGGACTGGCTTGTAAACTGTCTGATCCACTTAAAATCCCTCTGAGGCCGTTTCAGACAGAAAGGGGCACTATGTCACACAGGATGATTTCAGAATCCAACAAACAATGATTTAGTAGGACAACAGCTATTATTCTTCTGGAAAATATTTTTATGTCTTCTTAAGTTAAAAGTTCTGCTGCCTTAAAAGGGGGAAAAAGACCCTTCTTAATTTTCTTCATTTCCAGAACATTTAGAATAAACAGTGTAATGAATTAATTGCTGCTGAAATGACTTCTTACTAGCTCTTGGTTTTGTATCAAACACTTTTATAAGCATTTCCACTCCCTTCAGTATAATTCACATAACTAAGAGTGACCCTTGAATTAGAATTTGATGACCCAGAGAGATTTGGTACCACAATGTTGAGCATACCATCATGGTCAATGGTTTGACTACAACCTTTCCTAGCAGTAGCCAAAAGTACTTTCCAAACCAAAGCTGGCTGGTGGATATAACACTTTGGTGGACTGCAATGCCACCCTTGCAAAGCAGGTTTCTGCACAATTCTTGAAAAACAAAAAACAAACAAACAAACAAACAAACAAAAAACAAAAAACAAAACCAAATCCATTTTCTCCAGAATCCCCCTTTTTATAGCCGATCAAAATAGTCACTTACTTATTAAATAAAATGCTGAGGATTATTTGATTCTCCCCATGCTTAGAGCATTGGCGCTGCTGCTCTCTGGTTGCTGCAGTGACTGTTTTATCTTTGGGGATGAACAGCATGAGTCACATGTACAAGTACAATAAACCATGACAGACTGAGTCCAGAGTTCTAAATTCATTTGTCTTTCTACTACCTGCTCCTTTTTTGTATCACAAATTAAATATACTTATCTGTTCTCTAAGAGAGCAGAATCTTGAAAGTAAAGGGTTTTACTTAATTGTCTTAAACAACATTTCTCTAACATTTCTCCAACATTTCTCCAATGCTGAAGATAAGAGTAAGGCTGATTTCTTGTGAGTACATGAATGAGTAGGACAAATGCATGTTTAGACCACATCAACACTTTACAAAAGAATATTAGAAACAGAAATGAACCAGAAAAAGACAGAAGAAAAAAAAAAAAAAAAGAAAGAAAGAAAGAAAAAAAAAGAAACAACTCAGCTTTTCCAAGTTATTACATACAAGAAATGGGATAACAATAAAAGCATATCCCATATTTTAAAGAATGCCGAACACTGTGCACAGCATGACTAAAGTTTTATGGACTGTTTCTACTGCTGACCTATGACAAGACAAATAGAGGTGGCAATCTCAATATATGAAGGCAGTTCATAATCAACACAGTCAACTATCTGGTCTATTCCTGATTCCTCTAAAGAAGGTCTACTTTGATATTATTTAAAGGAAAAGGTACTAGTGGCTTAAATTCCCAGAATATGTTATTAAAGGATTAAGTATGTTTTAACCCAGTAAAGTGTAAAGAACTCGTGTTAGGTGTTTTCTCTGACAGACATGATCCATCACATTATTTTCTTAAACAACATGAGATTTCATAATTGTTCATGAGGTTTCACATCTGAAGCCCTTGATGCCTATGAGTGCAGACTGCTTTGAGAGACAATGCAAAATACGTGCAAGACTCTAGTATACCAAATACACTGCACAAAAGCACAGGGGTATGTTAGGTGCGTTATTAGTTATTACCATCATGTTAATACCTTGGGAATCATATTTGGCTGTGTCACAACTAGAACTTGATATCAAAAAGAGTTTATTAAGGACAAAATAAATGCTGATCTGAACTTTCTTGTTTCTCTTAGTGTTCCTTTCACTTAGAGTCTTTTTTCACACCCATGTCTTATTTTTTTGCCCCAGTAATGATTGCTTGTCTTATTTGATCTTAACTAGCATGTGAGACAAATCATGCTGCTACCTGGAAATGTCTTGGCTTTAGGGAATCAATTAAAAATACCAGTTATGAATCTCTTTGAACCTTTATAATTTTTTATTGTTAATAAGAGCTATCCATGCTGCTATTCAATATTACACACAGACACACACACCAAAAAAATAAAAAATTTAAAAAAAAAAAGATAAAATCACAGGATGAGAAAGAATTTTGAGAACAACAAAGAGAAAGTGAGATTTTCAGTAATCTATATAAAACTCAAAGGTCTTCTGTACATAGAAAATTATATGGCCAGACACAGCACTCTTCAGAACAGTAGATATTTGTGTTTTCTATCTTAATTTTGTTTTAATACCTCTTTTTATGAACCTACTGTCTTTAGAATGACTTTGGGAAAGAAGATAGCTTGAATAACAACAGCAAAAAGTATTTAAAACCCTTGCGAATTTACTCATTCCCCTTACTCTTATTCAAGCCATAAAAAGAATAAAAGCAGTCACACAGTGCTTCTCCAGTGGTCTTCTCAGAGCAGTTTACAAATCCAAAAATGTCCCTATCAAATATGCCTAGAACGTGATTTGAATCTCTAACAGGGACAACAGACAACCTTAATCTCTTAATCTCATGAAGAGCACAACATACAAAAGACCTTTCCCCTCCGTTTTCTACAGCCATACCATTTTTTATATTATCAGACCTTGCAATTGAAGCAGGATAAGACAAGATAGTATTCATGTTAGACTTTCCCATTCTCCAGAGAATCCCAGTTTGCCATGGAAAAATGGTGTATAGACTCGGACCTCCATACCTAGCAGGCCTTTCTGGGAAATGATATTGAACAAAAGTTCCAAACCCTGTTTGGAGTACCACATATTTTTTGGTGATTTAACCAACCTGCCAGCATTTCAGAAGAGGATCTCTTTTATCTCTTTTCTTTTCAGAGTGAGCTAAACTTTGTGCACATCTTCATTTACAGACGTGTTTGTACCACTGGCAAAGATGACAATTTTCACATGTTACCACATGTTAACAGCATGTTACCACTGTTAAGACTTCTTTAGAGGTCTGTCTACTATTCCCCAATTCTAGTTTACTTATCCTTATAAAAGATAACTCACTTCCAACTAATTCAACATCAGGTTGAATTAGGTCTGCTTACTTTTGCTTTTATAGGTTTTTTTGCATTTATAGTTTTACTTTGTTATTGAACTTCTCCTGAAGCCTAGACTCCTTCTATAATTTTTATGAAGAGTTTGCAAAACTCATTTTTGTGGGTTCCTTCCAAATTTGAGCCTTAAAAGTTCAATTAGCAGAAAGCAAGCTCAAAGCACACAAACCCCACTATTTTTAAAGTCTCCTATTCTTCATCTGTTTGTGCTATATTACAGACCCGGTGTTTGTTATCAACTTTAAATGCAGTTTCTAGCTGTGCACTTGTGCTATGTGGAAGCATTTCTGACCCTCCCTTAGGTCCTTCTCATTGTGATTTCATTAAAAGGAGGTTTCTTTGTTGACATCTACTGCCATATTGACTGGATGCTTTTTAAAGTCATATTATATTCACACACTTTTGGGCTGAAATCTGGAACAATATAAATCAAAAGAAATAGGTAAGAAATAGGTAAAAAAGGTAAAAAAGAAATAGGTAAGAAATAGTATGTTTTACACAAAAAGATCTACCTTTTCTTTTTAAAAAGTTCACAAACGCATTTTTTCTGATTACTGTATGACTGGAGATAAATTCTCCTAAGACACTCTCCTAAGATAATTCTCTAAGTTTCTGATGTAAGCTAAAGGGACTGCATATTTAAAGTTTGCTGAAGAATTTTTAATTTCATCCATATTTTAAACTTCTTTTTTTTTTTTTTTTTTTTTTTTTTTTGCTACTTTGGTCCAAAACAATAATTTGTATTTCTGGAATTTTTGTCCCTTAGTCATTACAAGAAGCCCCTCTCTCACTTTCTGCTTCTTTTCACTGAGCTGCATTCTGAGTGAATATTTTATGCTTTAGTTTCTGGAAGAAGCCAGTGCTCATAGTATGGAAAGAAAAAATTCACATCAGAACAAGATTCCCCTGGAATACAATGTTATTCCACATGGAATACAATGCTTTTCATTTGCACTGGCCATCTCTGTAGACAGCACTCACTGCTTCTCATTCTTCGGTACTACTATATTCATGAAAAAATACTACGCACTTGATTCCACAGAACTGCTTTTCAGAACATTATGGAAATAATTTGCAAGCTGCTTTTAAAATGCCCTCTATACATCATGAAAACAGGTATCACTTTCACTTTCTTTAATTACCTACAGTTTAAAGTAGGTTTATGAATATTTTTGGCAGAAGAGACTTAAATTCTTAAATTCTGACCTGCAGCCAAGTAAAGATTTATTTTTTTTCTGAAACATCTTCAAAATCAAAGACAAAACTCAAGGCAATTCACGTTATGTGATCTAAAACTCTCCAGTAAGTATGTTTGTGAAAGCTTCTGTAGCAACTGCAAATGTTTTTAGCTCTAGTTTTAAATAAAATGTATGTTAGATTCATATGATCTGCTAAGTGTGCTTTAAACTAAGTGGAAAACCATCCAGTGAAAATAACCAAAAACTTTTAAACAGTTTAATCTTTAATATAATCCATACCCCATAAATAAATGACATCTGTCTTTCTTTTCTCAAACAACCCCCACCAGAACTTACAAAACTTCTTAGAGTTTATCTTGTTGAAGTAGTTTAAAAGAGTCTCAATTATGGTAAAAGTTACTTTTGTGGCCAATCATTAACTCAGGAAGGCAGTAAGGTTCTACAAACTTAATTATCGTAATACTAACTGAGAGCATGTCATTGGAAAACATTATAAAATCACATTCTTCTACAGCAGGAGAAATAACTTTTCATTCTTATACTTTATGCTATCAGCAAAAAAGACAAGAGAAAAAAAAAAGTAATAATTTACCACAGGCCTCTAGGAGAATCTTTATATGCATATATGCTCTTTGTGTGTTTTAATCTAGGACTCACATGTATTAAGTTAAAAAAAGTCTCAAACTATACAAATTAAACCACTTCCTAATTACAAATTCAATCAATTCCAAATCTTACAATCTATTAACTACTGACATTTTTTGATATATTGGTATTGGTTGCTTTTTCATTTTTAAACAGTTGAAGTATTTCATATTTCATGTCTCAAAGTATTTATTTATTTTTATTATTATTTCTGGAAGTTACAACAAACTGAAATGCAAAGAGTTCATTGCTCTGGCCTAGCTCTTGCTTTTTGTATTTCTCTGTCACAGAAGGATGAAGGATAACTTTTCTACCAAGACTAAACTGACTACAGCATTCATTGTTCTGCTTAATTTCATAATTCTTCTTGCCATATAATTCATTTGTCTGTGCTGCTTCCCATCAGAAATAACACAGTATTAAAAAAACATAATTTTGCTGAAAAATTTTAGGTTCAACTTTCCAGTGGGTATGTTGGATACTGGATATAGCCATGTCCATGAAAGGAAACCAAAAAATTATGCTCAATAACAACTTGATTCAGAGTATTTATTTTTGAGTAATAAAAGTATACAGTAGAGTAGCTAAACTAGAATACTAAATTATTATATACCATTACAGGGAAGTAGATGTATATAGTAACTGATGTCTTTTGATTATTTTCAAGAATATATATTTTTCATTTACTTGCTAGCAAACCACAGCCATAGGGTTTTGGGGGGTAACTTCAGATTGTTCTATCTGCAACCTCTATTATTCCTACTCGTATTACTAAACAAGATTCATAAAATTTTAATTACTTCCCTTGAAACAGAGAAGGAAACCACTGTAAGAAAGATAATTTCAATGTATTATTTATATACAACAAAAAGAATTTTCAATATATCACTTCTTCCTGATTCCAGACCTCTGTATAAATGACTTTCCAGCTCCTGCAATGCATTCATCCCTCAGAGGATCATTCTTGGCCTAGAAATTTCTTAAGTATTGTGGCATTACCTGGAGACTAAGTGATTTCCATAAATGGTCTCCAGCTCATTGGAAACATGATATAATTGATCTCAGGCTTTCTAACGCCCTGGAGAAAGCTCATCTCGTTTCTCAGACATCTGAGAAAGAAGGGATGTGAGAATTACAGGTTGATTTTGGCAAGTTACTTCAGAGTGAGCTCCAAACACTATTGGAATATGGATTGATTGTAATTCATTTTCTTATACAAAGAAAGAGCAATATAATTCCTAGACACATATTAATAAGTCATTGCTAATTACATACAATAAATCAGTGATGAAACCTTGCTAATATATTAAGAAGGAGACACATTGCAAGTACTGGGCTGATGTGCTCCTGACAGGAGATGTATTACTTCTATGTGTAAGACATAATAACATAAGCTTAATTTTCAAAGTGACTTTTGCTTTTGATGACAATTGACAATTATAAAGAGTGAGATTTGTTTGCAGGTAATTCAAAAACAAAAGGAGGTCAAATTGTTGAACTAACAGCAGCAACTGCAAATGGTGTTTTCAAAGAAGAAACACAAATGTGCACACATGGAGGCTGTATTTGTAGAAATTGTCACAAAGATCATTTTGCCCTATTAATCTCATCACAATATTAGAATACTATTACTAAAATGTGAATGGACTTTAAATCTAAGTAAATAGCTGGAAAGCCTGAGAATAAATTATTCTCCCTTTTGTATATCTTAGCACCTTAAACAAACCTTGAGTTGTCTGTTAGGCAATTCCATGTGGACTTTTGTCTTTTCTGTTACTGTTTTATCATTACTGCGTCTTGTTGTAAAGTACTAGAGACTTCAGAGACTTAGACCAATATAAAAATCTCTGCAGTATGAAGTAATTTTATGTCACTACTCTGGTTATTTCAGAATTGGCTGCAAATAAGAGCCTGAGGGTGATTTAATGTGTCCTCGACACATCACTACCATGGTTAAACAAAATAAACACATCAGCCTTTAGCAGTTATTTATAACTGGAAGAAAAAGCAATAAACAGCCATGATAAACACAGTTCTATAAAATATTCTGAAGGGAAATAACTAAAAGTATCTGAAAATATCTTTCTTTACATGTTGCATTATTCCGTTTCTCAGTAAAATAACATCCCAATGAATAGCCACAGGAGGAGTTATTAGAACTAAAATCACTTCTTCCAAATAAGGTCCCAAGATATCACCTTTCCACCTGCTGAAGTGGAAATTTAAGAATTCATATCTGATTACACATGAGCAACTGGTAGTTCTTCTGCATTTTAAAAACAGATTAACAGGCCTTCGATGCTCACAGAAAAGCATCACTTCTTTAAGATGGAAAAATATAAACTCATCTGTGATAATTTGGCTCCTGCAGTGGTAACTGCATCAGTTACCCAATATATAGCACCGATACTAATTCATTTTAAATCCCCCCAAAGGGATGATGTTAGATATCTTGCTGACTAAACTAAACTCCTTCAGCAAACTACAGGTCTTTACCCCTACACTGAGGACTTTCTCTACATTCGAGAACTAGGACTTGCTCTCAATGAAATGTGTAACTCTGGCATGCAGATATTCAAGAAGGTTGGCTTTGTTTTTGCATCAATAATTCATTTGTTCACAATGAGGCCAAACTTAAAACACCTGTTTACATAACTGCAAGGATAAACTAATTTAGAAGTCATCCTAACACAGGACTTGGTGGCAGTTTGATAAACTGGATTGACATCAACGTCTTTCACATTCTTTTCACTAATCTGTCTTTGCAGTAAGAGGAAGAGAAGACTGGTACAAATGAAAATGGTGTATGTGTACCTTCAACTACCATGTTAAAAATTGTTTGAAAAGTGATGTAATCTCGCAACAGGCCAGGAGATAAAACTCCAGTTATGTTTTCTCTAATACAGAACTGGAAATTTCAATGTAGAAGGGTTTGTCATTTCTCTTCTACTCTTACACGTCATGCAAGAGAATTAACTTAGAGATCAGAACAACTTTATTCTTCTTCATATAGCCCTTGCATACTGTGACTAGGCTAGGGATTCTGGGAGAACTCTGTGGAATGAGTAGAAAAAATTCTCTTTCGAGTGGTATTATTGCATGTTTAGAATGGCCAAGACTTACAAAAGAAAGTCACAACAAGCTAAAAAATCTGATTATTCCTAGGTATGAAAAATAAGACACTGGAAACAAGTACTGCTTTTCCTGTGTTAGCTCTATGATTGCTATACACAATATGGAAAGTCAACATGGAGGTCTTACTTTTGTTTTAATGATGCAGATTGTAAGTACTGGAAACCATGCCAATGGCAACACAACATATGTTTAAAGCTTAACTTACACCTCTTTTGTTATCTGCACTGTGCAGCCTCAAATCATAAATATATAATTAATTTAACAAATTTACACAGTGAACATATTCCTTCTGTAATACTAGCTTTGCTGTTTCCTCTCTGGTTCCCTCTCTCAACTATATAATACTTTCTGGGGCAGAAGATGCCTGTTATTTTCATCAGTGAGAGATAAGAGATGTCAGCATAGAATTGAGCTTGAGCTATTCTTAATCATAGTCCTCATATCATTTTAAAAAAGAAACTGGGGATTTCTGTCAGTAGAGCTATCAACTGGGATTGAAACAGAAATACAGTTTAGGCACATAAGCTTAACTGACTTTCAAAAAGAGATGAGCATTTAGGATCTGCTGATAATACCACCCTTAGTAGCTCAGGTTTATGTATACAATGTGTAGTTTTCTTAAGGAGAAAAATAACATAAAATTAGCAATGTATAAAAATCACTATCTTATTCCTGTCTCTTATGAGACAGTTTCAAAATATGTTGATATATTATTCTTGTAAAATTATGTTAAATTTAATAATTCTCACAACCTGCATTCTATATGCTGTTATTTTTGTACCATTTCTTTTTTTTTCACAGTATTACATTGAAATGCTGAATGCATTTCAGCAAAATTGCAATTATATTTCATAGGAACTTCTAATATGAGTTATGTACTAACCTCTATAACTTTTTCTCTTTTTCTTTCTCTAGCTAATAATTTTTAATTGATCTTTCTTCTCAGAGTGCCATTGTAACTGTTCTTCCTTTCTTGTAATTCAAGACATACAAGGACATAAAAATGATTCCCATTTTGAATGAGACATTGAGAAGAGGCAACACAGTACAACTGATCCCTGAAAAGAAAGGGGATTCCATCTAGCCTAGCATAGACTGAGCTTTGTGCTTCCCATTAGGATTATTACGGGTTGTATAGCTCAGTCTTGATATAGCCCAACCACTGCTTGCCTCCGTAGCTAATCTTTTAGTTTTCATAGACTAAAAATTATTTTCAGAGAAAAAAAAAAAAAAAAAGATCATGATTTAGAAGCAAAATTCAGAGTTGGTCCATGTTTATTCAATAGTTTCAATAATGTTAAAGCAGCACATTTCCACTTCATCTGCAAAAGTACTCAAGTTAGTCATAATTCTATGAGAGCCATTAAAAATATGTCAGAGAAGTGCTCGTAATGGCAGAAACATTTTTCAGAAGCTGTCAATTTCCCCAAATATCCATCAGTGCTACTAGGCACAACAAGGGATTCCTCATTTAGAATGTGTCAATTCTTATTATTAATGTCATGATGAAAACACCTGCTAAGTGTATGTTTCTGGCAAAGTGAGACTCAGTCACAGAAATGAGAGGGTGAATGCCACTCAGATTAGTGAGCAAAGAAGAGCTGAAGACATTTTTTCCCCTTACCTAAGGACAAACACTCTATCTCAAGCAGGATCTGGTAAAGGTAAATTTAAGAAATGCACTGAGGTATAATAGATAAAAGGTAATGTGAATCTAATTTTTTAGATGAAGATAATCATAGCTGCTTGTAAAATTATGTGTTTGGAGAGATTAGACTCTTGGTCATTTATTTGGCTTGCAAGCTCCAGGCATAATGTGTATCAGAAGCATTATACAGTCTGTGTTATGCTGCGGATGTTGGCTGTTCTCAAAAGTATGACTGCAGCTCCTAAGGACATACCAGATCTTGATTTAAGCTAGTTAGTCTGGCTACTTATACCAGGAGCACCCCCATAATCATCACAGACACACACACCTTTCAAGAAAGGTCTTTCCACCTAAACTCAATCTCAGGAGGTTACCATTAAAGAAAACGTTCAATGAGTTATCTCCTTATTTCTACAGCCATGGCACAATGTAAGAAATATTTTGAGACAGAGGAAAATACTGGAAACAACAGTTAATTCAGCTGGCTATGCGATGGCTGACAGGAAGGTTGCTCACTGCAAATTTGCAAGTCCTTTCCAAAAAAAATGTTGTCACATCTTAGCTGGTACCAGGCAGCACTGCATTCTGAGGCTAATACCACAAGGCACTTAAATACCAATTTAACATTAGGCTCATGGCTTTAAGTACGTGGCATTAACTTTAATGAGCACTCTTGTATATAATCACATACCTGGATTCACTGATAGAGCAGGCATGAAGAAATAATGGGCCATAGCTTCAGTTTGTGTAAATGATGTAACCTAATTGAAATGAATAGAGTTGTGCCAATTTCTACTAGCCCATAACCAGGTCCCAAGGGTTCAAAATCTAGCGAAGTGTAAGTAAATTTACAGTGCAGCTATTACTGCAGAGTTGTCTTTCTCAGACAAACTACCAAAATCCTGTCTGCCTTTCCAGCAAGCAAGAGTTAATGATTTTTTGGAAAAACTGATAAGGATAACCACAGTGTCTCAGCCAGCACTGATTCTCTCAGTACAAGATACTATGAAGGCCATGTGTGAGTTATTACCAACAGAACTTTGGCTGTCACATTTCTCTGCAGAGCTACTGCAGAGATTGCAAAGTATATAACTTACTGTTTTACTTGGTGCTCTATAAGCTTTTGTATATGCCACTTCAAATAGAAAACAGAAAAATCTGCTTTTAAATTAACTTAATTTAGATTATATTTATATTTCCTCTTTCTCCTCTCCTTAGCAAATACAACAGTCCACTGGGATCAGTCTCCCCTCCATCCTTCTTGCACAGTGGCCTGTAGTTCTGGAAGAAAAGTAGGATTTCAAAGTTTTGCAGATTTATAGTTAGGTGATTTACACTGCTCAGCAGTGTGGAGATACTTTATCCATAACATCAACATTGAATAAAATGTTTGAAGTCAAATAGTGCAACTCTACCATCACAAGCTTCTTACTTGACTTCAAAGTATCTATTATATATTGAGTAAATGAGATACGTATGTTGCTATAGCAAGGGGAGCAGCTAGAGTTTTAGTGAGAGAAATTGCTCTTGGAAATCAGAATTACTCTTGGCAATCATCCATGGTCCTCATAGAAACAGAGAAAAGTAGAATTTAAAAGGTAGGGGTTACAATAATTGATCGATCACTGTTTTATGCCTTCCCATTCCATTTAATTCTCAGTCTCTTGTAAATCTAACAAAAAACAAATACCACCCTTTAGATTTGTTAAAAAATAATCAACAATAATGAAGAGCAAAACATTTTTCTACTTCCATGTCCTGTGTATTAGAACCAAACTGAAAAAATACAAACAAAACAAAAGCAGAAAAACATGAAAGGCACACTGAATTCATTCGCTTACTCTAAGGCAGTAACCTATGCAAATTTTAGTTTTAATTCCTCTCCTCTCTACTACTTTTTTATATTACTTCTTCAGGCAAGGGATACAATAGGACAAAAAAAGAGGCACTTTAGTTTCCTTCTTTTAGCGAAAAATACTTGAATTTTCATTAAAATTCACATTTACTAAAAAATACTTTTTTTTTTTTTTTTTTTTACAGAAAGGTTTTAGGGATAAACAACATGAACTAAAATATCTGGATAGCTCTACGTATTTTCACTTTAAGGCTTTTCCTTTCCGTCTCACTTTGGTACTTACTGTTAGCCTCCATTTCTGGAATCCATCTAGCATTAGATCACCCCCCTTCAGGGTAAGGATTGCTTTTTATGTTCTCTGCACCTTGCCTACCACCATTTAGATGCTTGACAAACTATCAACAATAATACTGAAATATTATTATTTCCTATTTTTTTAATCTAAAAATCTTTTCATAGTACTACCAAAATAATGTAGATGTTGAACACAGCATGTTCTAATAACATTTTTTGCCTGCATGATTTGCACTCTGCTTTTGCTGTTTCTTGATTGTTCATAAATCTCTGCTCTTCTTGACCATCATATCAGCATTTCTTGCCTAGTTAGCCTCTGAACCCCATTCCCAAAAGACAAAATTAAGAAACACACACCCACTACACTAACCACCACTGCATCCAATCCACATATGGGTTTTATTGTATGAATCACTGCTCTAATGATAGTTAAGCATATTACTGCCTAGAAAATTAACTCACACTGTGAACAAAATAAAATAAATTTGTTTTGCTACAAGGTTGTTTTCCAGCTGTTTTAATGCAGACAATCTTTTCCTAAAATGCAAATTTGAAAAGAAAGAAAAAGAGAAAGAGAGAAAGACTTTGAAAATGTGCATAATTTGAAAGTGTTTAATGTAAATTGGGTAGATCAGCCTAATTTTATTTCAGTACTTTTTAATTGCATTTACAATTAATAAAACACATTAATATGCTACAGAGAAGGTCAGGAGTTCTGGTGAAATAATCTAATTAAAATGCTCTACTGCATTTATGTCACACATACGCTTTGTAACCTTGAGGCCCTCCTTTGGCAGCAGAGTTTTTATACATCTGTTATTTATAAATTTTGTCTTCAAAACAATAGGCATGTTTGTCTGGGACTGGCACATGTCATAGAATCATAGAATATCCCAAGTTGGAAGGGACCCATAAGGATCCTCAAGTCCAACTCCTGGCACCACACAGGTCTACCCAAAAGTTTAGACCATGTGACTTAGTGCACAGTCCAAACATTTCTTAAATTCACACAGGCTTGGTGCAGTGACTACTTCACTCGGGAGCCTGTTCCACTGTGCAACCACCCTCTCAAGGATGTCCAGCCTGAACTTCCCCTGCCTCAGCTTAACCCCATTCCCGCGGGTCCTATCACTGGTGATTATGGAGAATAGGTCAGCGCAAGCCTCTCCACTCCCCCTCACGAGGAAGCTGTAGACCGCGATGAGATCCCCCCTCAACCTCCTCTTCTCCAGGCTGAACAGGCCCAGTGACTTCAGCCGCTCCTCATATGTCTTGCCCTCTAGGCCCTTCACCATCTTCATCGCCCTCCCCTGGACACTCCCAACAGTTTGATGTTCCTGTTGTACTGTGGTGCCCAGAACTGCACACTCAAGGTGAGTACTGAGCAGAGCAGAGCGGGACAATCCCTTCCCTCGACCTACTAGCGATGCCGTGCTTGATGCACCCCAGGACACGGTTGGCCCTCCTGGCTGCCAGGGCACACTGCTGGCTCATATTCACCTTGCTGTCAACCACAACCCCCAGATCCCTCTCTGCGGGGCTGCTCTCCAGCATCTCATCGCCCAGTCTGTACGTATAGCCAGGGTTGCCCTGTGCCAGGTGCAGGACCCAGCACTTGCTCTTGTTAAACTTCATGTGGCTGGTGATCGCCCAGCTCTCCAACCTGTCCAGATCTCTCTCCGAGGCCTTTCCACCCTCAGCCAAGTCCACAACTCGTCCAAGTTTGGTGTCATCGGCAGATTTGCTCACAACACCTTCTAGTCCTATATCCAAATCATTTATAAAAACTTTGAAGAGGACTGGCCCTAAAATGGAGCCTTGAGGGACCCCACTAGTGACCAGCTGCCAGCCTGACGTGGCCCCATTTACCACAACCCTTTGAGCCCTGCCCATCAGCCAATTGCTCACCCATCGTATGATGTTTTTGTTTAGTTGTATACTGGATGTTTTGTCCAGTAGGATCCTATGGGAAACCTAAGTAATTACATTACTTACATGTAATATAACTATTCCAATATCTCACCCTACATGCCCAACATGCTGATTATGATGGTTTAGTTAATTTCATAGCATACATTTTGATGACAAACAAATAAACAATAACATATTCATTCTCTTTATAATGAGGACTACTAGATGTCCACCTGCCCGCCCAGTCTTTTCCTCTTAGCTGTCCTGAATCAAGAGGTACAGCACAACATTGGCAGACAGAGAAAGAACCAGCCAGAAATGTGAGTAAACATGACGTCAGGTATTTATCCTACCACTGAAATCTGCTAGATATTTGTATTTAAAAAGGTTAAAATAAATTTAAAGAGAACCTTACAGCAATAATCAGCAAGCAATAATTAGTGGTGCTAATTTTTCTACTTAGAACTCATATTGTGATTTTATTACATTTAAATTACACATGCTTACATGTTCAAATGCTTTCTTTTCATCACCCTCTTAGGTGGTAAAACATCATTAACATTATTCTGGGACTGGAATGATTGCTCAGTAGGATTAGAGATCGCTGCCTCACTGAGTTTTATACATACTTCTGCTATAGACCTGAGCAAAGCCTTAGGGAAAGAAGAAGAAAAAAAAACAAAAACAAACAAACAAACAAACAAACAAACAAAAAACCTTTATTGTGTGTCCTTCCAGCTTTTCTCTGTGTACTAGTAACATAACTTATAAATTTGGGAATAATCACTGGAATTATAAATTCCTGAAATATCAGCTTTGTCTGCTGCAGAAGAAAAGATATCTCAGCCTTCAGTAGGAAGGAAAAACATGAGAGAATGATCATTCCTCCTCAAGATAATACACTGAAGCTTTCAAAGATTTGTTGCTTCTCTCCAGCTGTAAAGCCTGTGTTCACTGTTTACTAGCCTGAACATCATAGGGAAGAAAACAAGCTCTGAGGTATATAGAATAGGTAGGCTAAAACTTAGGTAAAAATGAATGACATCCATTCCTTTCTTTTACAACTTCTCCCACCAGTTACAAAGCAGCCACCAATCCCTGTGGAAATATCCACAATATTTGGAAATAGAGCAAATCAGTTCAGTCATTCACTGTCTGCTTTTACCTACTGGGACTGAAGGGAGCGAAGTCTTTTCTGATAAAAGAATGTCAAAACCACTTGTGCTGTAGGCTCACTTAGGACTGAACTATTAAAACCTTTGCCTACCTATGGGACAGAGTTGGCTCAGATAACCAGCTAGATGGACACAAACTTTAAAGAACTGGCAGCCACAGATACAGAACATGAATTGGCAACAACAAATGAATGTGTGAACCGAATATAGTATTATGCAGAGCAGCAAGACAGAAAAGTAAGAAACTTTGGAAGCTGTGGCCAAGGGAGAGAAGTGACGTTGACTCACTTAAGTTTTGCTTTGCCATTCTAATGTAAATAAATATCTATATATAAATAAATAAATATAATGTAAATATCAGAGATGGCAGTAAATACTGCTGTGTTTTGAATGGCTGGCAATACTGTCAACCGTATCACTTTTGGTGTCCAGCATTTACCAGGGGACCAAGCTCATTTAGGTTCCACGAAGAAATGAAAGGATATGAAAGCCAGGTGGCCCAAACTCAAAATAGTTCTGCTTCTTGGCTTGCAATTGCAGAGATGTGGAGTGCTCAGAACTAGTGTGGAGGAGGGAGCACTTCCAGGAGATCCTGGTAATTCCTGGGAGATTTCTGGTAGCAAAGCTTGCTACCCTAAACTGCGAAAAACATCCACTTCTTTAACCTCACCCCAGGACCAGTCTTCCTTTCCCTTTAGAACCATGGCTGTAGATACAAAGATTTTAAAAAAAAAAAAAAAAAAAAATCCCCTATTCCACCTAAAACTTTAAAAAACAAAATATAAGGCAGACAGATTATTCTGTCATATAGCCTTAATGGTGCTAAAATCCATTAACAACATCCTGAAATTTTGCGAGGATGTATCTTCATGGGAATCTAACTCAGAAAGTCTGATATACTTAGGGAAAAATACAATTAGCTCCTCTAATCTGAGTAATTGCTTTCCAGATATACTATATATGAGTAAATAAAATTCACTCTAATAGCAAAAGTACAGACCTCTGCAGAACAAAGATGAAAACAAAAATCTGGGATTAGGCAAACAAAAAACTTCACAGTCCATAAAATTCATAGGGAGATTAATATGAAAAATAAAATATGGCAGATAGATAATATTAGTCTTTTTTTTCTAATGATTCAGACTTGTATTGTTAGCATTATTGTCTCAGTTTGAATCTAGGTGTCAATTTCTCATTACACATGCAGACTCTAGGTCAATGTAATGAATATCTGCTGGTGTAAATGCTTATTATATCTTAGCCTAATTCTAGTAAAATTTAAATGGTCTATTATTTTTTTAATAAATTTAGATATGGTTCCTGACTGCAATCTGTCTTTGATTAGCTAACAAAAGTGTATGAAAATCCTGCCAAACTGATGATTCAGAGTATTTCAGGCAAATCATCATTGGCATAATAAATAATATATATATATATATGTACATATATATAAAACCTATTAACTTCTCTTTAGTACAGGCTTTAAAAATGGTGCAATCCCCATGATGTTTGGACTACACAGACCTTCTCAGTCCTTTTTCACCTGGAATTGCTGGAACTGTTAAAACTAAATCATTTAACTATTGGTAGAAAGTCTCAAATGAGAATGTGCATTCTGGAGTAGGACCCCAATGCAGTAGTTCACCTGGGCATATGGATAAGATAACTTCAGTAAGTTTTTTTCATCTTTTGATCTCATGAGATTTAATAAGGACATTTAAAGAACAATTCTTCTGTCTCTTTTAGATATCTACCTCAAGGATAACTACACTCATGGAAAAGTCTTTTGTTGACTGACTATGGAAAAAGTGCAGGTAGTAAGCTCAGATGTAGTCGTATGGAGGTGTAGATATCCACACAGATGAATCTTTGTCAACTTACATAGCATAGGACAAAAGAGATGACTGCATCCGTGCAAAGCGACTGCAAATACAGGTTGTTGTATATCAAACTCCAGAGTTTTTCACTATTTCCAAGTGGTAATACAGGAAAATAAACATGTAGAAATAAGCAATGGAGTTTATCTCATCAACAAACTTCTCCATATGTTTGTAGCAAGAACATCCCAAAACTCTTAGGAAGTTAGTCTTCACCAAAAAACCTGCTTTTCTGAGCAAGGAAAGCCCTTGCACTAGCCAATTACACACATTCAGTCTGCTCTCTCTCTCTACAGGTTCAAAACCTCCAGAAACATTCTGATGACACGCTCACACGCAGCGGAGAGCATGTTTTGCACACACTAATGACACACACCCTTTCTCCCTTCCCAGTCCCATGAGCAGGTATTAAAGAATGGACTAGTGGACTTAGCGAATATTTCCACAATAATTGTACAGTTGACCAAAACCAGCAAGCTGTTTCCCTACAAGGAAAAAAGTTCTTCTATGAACAACTTCAACCTCAATCTAAACGAAAACCTCAGATACAAAATAATTATTATTCATTTCTACCTCCAACCAGAAACAACATGAATTTCTGCTTTATGCTGGAAACTAGTCTAACTATTACTGTGCTGTTATAGTGCAACACTGAAAAAATCCCGTAATTACCAATACAAATTATTCAAATTTTATCTGTACTATTCATTGTGAAAAATCTGTACTAAGACAGAAATGATGATCTAACCACAGATCTAAACAACTCAAGAAAGTAGATATTTGAAGATAGATAATATTCAGCTTTTCACATCACAGTATTATGAAAGGTCACAGGAATATAAATGTTTCTCAGCTTTAATTATCTCTGAACTTTTTTTTCCCTTTTTCTTCTTTTTTCTTTTTCCTTTTCTTACATTTTAATTACAGCTGGCAATCCTAAGTCTCCTGCTGGTAGATTTAATAAAAACTGAAAACTGAAAAATAATATAATCTATGCCACTGGATAGCATTATTGTATCCCAGTGCAAAAAACAATAAACCAGTATATTTTTTTAAATATACAAATGATATTGCAGCTCTCTTTACAGTAAATAGTTCAGGACATTTGAAACAGATCTCAGTACCTTCCCAATAATTTATGAATATACCATCATACCACATCAGTCCTCTCTTGTTTCCATCAGTTGTTCCCATTCTACCTGTCAGAAGTCATGAAGACTCTCTTGTCTGGTAGGAGCTGCAAACAGCACTGTGAAGCATCGAGCTGCACTGGTCAGAGAAAGCCCCAGATGTAATAACATTATAGATTCCTGAGTGCCATCTACTGGAACTTTAACTGTTAACTAAACCTCACAGAAAATGTACGTTCCATATCAAAACTTCTTATACAGGTATATTTGTTTTCATTCCACTTTGGGATGAATTTCTTCCTCATTGATACTTACTGCATAATATTAAGTTCAGGGGATTTTTAACGTATACTTTTTTTTTTTTTTTTTTTTTTTTTTCATTCTGGTGCATTCACTTGAAATGTTGTGACATTATCTGTTCAGTCATATTTTTCTATGTCAAAATGAACTGAAACTCCTTTCCTGGACTGTGCATTTCAAAAAAATCCCCATCAAACTAAGTCCTGAAAATGCTGTAATGACACATCATGGTATTCATGGTTCCTATGAAGAACCATTGCTTATATAAGAGAACAATTCACTTTTAGTTCAAGAGTGACGTGTCTGGCTGAACTCATGTGGTGCCTTATGCAAATGATGTATATGCTCATTCTCTTATATAAGCAATGGTTTCTCCAGGAAAGGAGCCTGAAGGTTGAATGGAGGTATGAAGAGTAGAAATTACAACCCAATAGATGAATATTAAGGTAAACAGCATCAGGGAATTGGTAGGGAGGATCTAAGACATTTCTGAAGGGCAAAAGGAGCTCAAAGCAACTTGCAGGTCTTTACGGATAAAACACTCCAAGTACAAGAACAGTTCATTCTGACAGGAAAAGGAATAGATGTATCAAGACACTGACTTGGCTAAGCAGGGAAGTCATAACTGATCTCCAACAAAGTAGGATGCATATGGGGAGTAAAAAAAAAAAGCGAGGGCAAGCTACAAGGGAAAAAGACAGAAACATTGCTAAAGTATGCAAGGAAGGTGGTAAGAAATTCAAATTGAGGACCAGTCCTCACAGATTTACAACGAGAAGTCATACCTGACCATATTGACTGCCTTGTGGGCTGAGTTAACTAAGAAGTTGGACTAGGGGCTTCCTAAAGTTCCTTCCAATCTGAGTGATTCTTTGATGCTATGACTTTTAATTTTCAGAAAGGCAAAATATAAGCAAATAAAAAGAATAATCCCCCTAACCATATCCAGTGTTTGTAGACATTAAAAAAATAAAAAATAAAATCAAAGCCCACCAATAAATAAATAAATTCTGACTAGCAATGGCTGAAGAATGCAGTGGAGAACCTCAGGATTGCACCAAGCTATTCCTTCACCCATTGCAATGTCTTATTTGGTGAAAGTCTGTATTGTATAAAGCGATCCAAGACCAGTGGTCTTTTACACAATTTCTTAAATAAATTGGCAGATTAACAGATAGATGAGGGAAAAAATAGTAAAACCCTTCAAGAGAGAAATCACAGTTTAGTTCAAAGATATTCTGTGGTTCCTACTTCATTCAAGCATACCATCAAACGGGTGCCTTTCTCAATGAAATTGTATTTCTTTTTCAAATAGAATTTAATAAATTTGATGTATTCTTAATCCTGAGAAATATCTGGCATCTTTCTCTCTTTTTTTTTTTTTCCCATACAGAGTACATCTATTAACTAGGCAAAAAACATCTGACACTTGAATTCTTGAATTTCATAAACTGCACTTTTATTCTGGCTCCCTGAATACCAACAATAAACAGGTGCCAGTTCATGAAAAATGTCAATTAAAAATTTTGGTGAATAAATAAAACACACAGGTTTTTAATTTAATTGCACTACATCTTAATCAAGAATTGATTAAATCAATAGATTGATAAAGATAAATTGTAAAGAAAACAAATAATTAGTGTTGCATGTTGGAAATCAGAAAAAAAAAAAAAAGAAAAAAAAAAGCATGAAAGACAACCACAAATGCTTGTAAGACATACCATACAAGTTCAATTTTGTTCAAAATATATGGAAGTAAAAATCTAATAATACTTGCTTCGGTTTTTATTTTTTGAATATATTGTAATTAGAAGACTGTAAGTCAGAAAGCCTCAGGAAAAAAAAAAAAAAAAAAAAAAAAACTAAAATACTGACAGGAAAAAATCAAAATGATAGATATGAATAGCAACCGCTATGGCTACTTTTAAGTTTCTCCTTAGAAATACCTTTCTCACACCTAGATTACTGATTGAGCAACTATTTGGAACATCTAGTCTTTGGTTGTCTCTAGAATGTTTTAATTTAACAATATTCTACGTTGCCTAAACACTGAAGCTTGAAAACTCCTACTTTGGTTATGATACTGTTCTTTGAAAATAACATCTTTTTGCCGTTCACAACATTAGATTTGCTGTTCATCAGCAAATCTAAACAAATTTACAGCATGTGAGGATCTGCACAAACTTGTCTCTGAACTTTCATTTCTTGAAAACAAAGGGACTCCTCTGAAACTATGATTTTTATTTATATATGTCTTTAAACGACTGAGTTTTGTGTTTGTTGTTTTTTTTCTAGCAACTAGTAATTAATATTTAACACAGACCTTCTATCAAAAATGCTTTTCAAAACATTATTTTAAGAACAAGAAGTTTCCTTAACCTAGTCTTATAATACAAGCATTTTCTAAATCAGAGTTTCTCCAGAGTAAAGTCTAGTAATCTGGAAATAATTTAGTCTTAGTTACTCATTATTAGTAGCTACCTACTTTCTCAGAGGCCTTTTAGGTTTGCTTTTGATTATTTTCCCCTTTTAGTTGAGTGTCAGGTTACTTATAAGCATAATTAATTCATGCTTTGGACTCTCAGGATTATGAAGTATTTTAGGATGGCAGTGCAAAGACAAAATGCTTTAATTCACCACCTGTCATGTATTTAATTAGAGATTTTGAAGAATCTTTCCTACTTACATGAACCTTCATACTCTGTGTTTAGGAAAAAAAAAAAAAAGGAAAGAAGGAAAGGAAAGGAAAGGAAAGGAAAGGAAAGGAAAGGAAAGGAAAGG
>CM021744.1:15408387-15436396 GCA_011075105.1 Heteronetta atricapilla
GGTGGGCAAGTGATGGGGAGGGGACATCCCCATGGCAGCTGACCTAAGCCAACCAAAGGGATATTCCATGCCATGTGGGGTCACACTCAGCAATAAAAGGTGGAAAAGCGGAAGGAGTGTGTGAAGGGGGGGCTCTCGTGGTGGAAGTGTCTGGCCTCCCGAACAACCGTTACGCGTACTGAGGCCTTGCTTCCCAGGACATGGCCAAACATCACTCTTTTTTTGCAATTTTGGTTTAACGGCCCCCCCCCCCCCCTTTTTTTTTTTTCCCCTGTGTTTTTCCATTGAGCCTTTGGTTTTTTTTTTTTTTTTTTTTTTTTTTTTTTTTTTTTCCCTCTCTGTTTTCCCTTTAATTCCATCATGCTGATCTCAAACCTTGAGCTCTTTGTGTCATATTTTCTGAGCAGCCGTGGTGGAACTCGCCTGCCCACCTGAGTAAAACCACCGCAGCTTCTGCCATCACCAGCCTCTGGGGGAGCCGCTCACAGGCTCAGTTATTAGCACACCCTACTGGCTGCTCATCCAGTCCAGCCTTCAGCAGCTTCTCTTGGAGGAGCTAACGGGAGGCAGTGTTGCAAGGCTTCCTCGAGAGCAGGTAGACAACACCCAGCTCTCCACTGGTGGTTGGAAACAGAAGTGCTGTCCTGGTTTCAGCTAGGATACAGTAAATTTTCTTCCTGGTAGCTGGCAGGGTGCTGGGTTTCGGATTTAGGACGAGAAGAATGCTGCTGCCACACTGCAGATTTAGTTGTTGCAGAGCAGTGCTTACACCAAGCCAAGGACTTTCCAGCTCCTCGCTGCGTCCTGCCAGCGGGCAGGCTGGGGGTGCAGCAGGAGCTGGGAGGGGACAGCCCCAGGACAGCTGACCCCAGCTGGCCAAAGGGGTATTCCGTACCGTCTGGCGTCATGCTGAACAATTAATATGGGGGGGCTGGCCGGGGTGGGGGGACCGGCTGCTCAGGGATGGGCTGGGCATCGGTCAGCGGGTGGTGAGCAATTGCATTGTGCATCACTCGTTTGTATGCAATGATTCCCGAGAGTGGCCTTGCACTGGCATCAGCCAGCTCCCTCCGCACTCATGGGCGAATCCTGCCAGGGTTCCTGGACTTCTCTCTCTGTTTTCTCAAGGCTTGCCTGACGCCATGGATGGGGTTTCTGTGGCAAGGTTGAGGTAGCAGGCTTGGGGGATGCAGAGGTGGGCTCTGTGAGAAGACACCGGGGGCTGCCTCTTCTCACGCCAAGCCCCCATCAGCTGCCTGGGTCTCCTGCTGCAGACCCCTGAGCCCGAGGCCTCAGCTGCCGTGTGACGGGCTGGTGCAACAGCCCCAAGGCAGCCGGGCTCTCTCCGCTCCTCTCCCTGAGGGCGGCGTGCGGCAGAGATGCCCCCTGCGCAGTCTCCAGGCCTGCATGGGGGTGCAGTGAGGGACGGGGAAGGAGGACTCAAACACCACTGGAAGCTCACAATTGGCAGCCTGGAGATGAACGCAGGCCAGCTGCGCTATGCCGTCTCCACTTCCTCCAGCTGCAGGACACCCATCTTGGTGGCTCCGTCATCTGCCTGCTGTCAGGGTGCTGAGCCATGGGCAAGG
This sequence comes from Heteronetta atricapilla, assembly GCA_011075105.1. Lineage (NCBI taxonomy): Eukaryota > Metazoa > Chordata > Aves > Anseriformes > Anatidae > Heteronetta > Heteronetta atricapilla. The sequence continues at coordinate 15,409,977 of CM021744.1, forward strand.
AGCTGGGCCCAGCCTGAGTGTCTGTGTCATGCCAGGGCCTCCAGGAATGACGTGAGCAGTGATGCGTTGCATGCCTCCCAGGCCTGGCATCGTAGTGAGGCCTTGCCAGCCTTTCTGGAGGTGGCCCCACCTGCCTTGGCTGGATGTCACCTTCTGGAGAGTCCACATCCATGGGCAGGACATCGTTCTCTGCAGGTGGCACCTGCAAAATATGCACCCGCTGTTTCAGCCAGGTCTTGTTCATGGCCTGGCCATTGTCCTTCGAGGGTGGCACATTGCCTGTCCTCACCCATTTTTCTCAGGGTCCCTGCATGTGGGTTGGCTGTGGTCTTTCACAGTTGCCACCATGATGGTCCTCACCCATTTTTTTGATGAATCGCATTTCGTGGGCTGGCTGTGTTCTCTCACAGGTGGCACCACAGTCATCTGCACCCTTTCATTTGGCCAGCTGCCGTACCTCAGCTGTCTCAGGGACTGGGTGTTGTCTTCCACAGGCGTCCCCTTGACAGTTCGCACCCATTTGCTTGGTGGGCCCCCGTGCCTTCTTTGGAAGTTGTCTTCCAGAGCCGGTACCCTGCTGGTCTGCCCCAGTTCTTTGGGTGGGTACCTGCTCTCGGGCCGCGTGTTCTCTTGTGCAGGAGGCACCTTGATGTTCCACACCCACTTGTTGGGTCGGCCTCCAGGCCTTGGGTGGAAGTTGTCCATGCTGGGGTGCGCCTGATGGCTTTGCACCCATTTCTTCAGTTGGCTCCCCTCCACCGCTGGGTGTTCATCCATCCTTGGACATTTAGCGGGGGGTTGCCACTGGAGGTCCTCCCTGTCTTGGCTGTGTCGCCTCTTCCTTGCACAACGCACCTCTCCTCTCATCCTTCAGGCTGAGCAGGACAGCACCCAAAGGCTGGCAATCCCTGCCTGAAGCTTCCCGGCACCTGGGCTGCTCCAAGTCTCCTCGGCGCGCCAGGAGCGAGTGGTGGCCAGCAGCAGGGCTGCACTTTTTATGGGGCTGGGGACAATGGGCACCAAGGGCAATAGTGACATCAGGGGGGCACTGTGGTGGCAGCCCAGGCACCATCACAGTGGCCTTCTGTGCTGGATCTGGCTGGGATGTTACCTTTCCCTGCAGCAGCCCATCCAGTGCTGTGCTCTGCACGGGTAGCTAGAGCAGCACTGGTATCACAGCAGTGTTGTGTCTGCTGCTGAGCAGACAGCAGGCTGGGGGTGGGCAAGAGGTGAGGAAGGAACATTTATGAGGGCAGCTAACCTAAACCAACCAAAGGGATATTCCATTCAATGTGATGTCACACTCAGCAATAAGAGGTGGAAAAAGGAAGAAGAGGAGAGGGAGGGGCTCTCATTGTGAAAACGTCTGTGCTCCCAAACTGCTATGTGCGTTGATGCGCTTCTTCAAGGACATGGTCAAGCATCACTTGTTGGTGGGAAGTAGAGAATAATTTCTTTCCTCTGCACTTCCACATGGCCTTTGCTTTTTTATTTTTTTTTTCTTTTCCTTGTTCCTGTACTGGGTCTAGCTGGGATGGTAACTTTCCCTGCAGCAGCCCATACAGTGCTATGCTCTGCACTTGTAGCTAAAACAGCAGTGGTATCACACTGGTGTTGTGTCTGCTGCTGAGCAGTGCTGGCACAGCATCAGGACTTTCTCTAGCCCTCCTAGGGGGTGGGCAAAAAAAAAAAAAAAAAAAAAAGTGAGAAACATCCCCAGGGCAGCTGACCCAAACCAACCAAAGGGATATTCCATACCATATGATGTCACACTCAGCAATAAAAGGTGGGAAAAGGAGGAAGAGGGGTGGGGTGGGCTCTCATTGCGAAAACGTCTGTCCTCCTCTCCGAACACCGGCTACGTGCATTGAGGCCCTGCTTCAAGGACGTGGTCAAGCATCGCTTATTTGTGGGAAGTAGAGAGTAAATTTTTTTTCCCCTCTGCATTTCCACATAGCCTTTACTTGTTTTGTTATTCCCTTTCCCCCTTCCTCTTCCCCTTTTCCCTTTCCTCCCTTTAGTTGAATTGTTTAATTAATAATAATATTGTTAATAATAATAATATTGTTAATAATTGTTTAATTAATATAATATTTCCTTGATAATATATTTCTCTCTTTATTAAAATTATCCTTATCTCAACCCGTGAGTTGTTTTTTTCCCTTTACTTCTTCCCCTCCTCATCTGAGGAGGGGGAGTGAGAGAGCGGTTGTGGTGTTCAGTTGCCTAATACGGTCAAACCACCACAGTTCCCTTTTTCCTTCAGTGAAATTATTTAATTAATAATAATTTTCCCTTAATTTTCCCTTAATTGTTTTTCCTTTAATTAAATTATCCTGATCTCAACCCATGCATTGTTTCTTTCCTTTACTTCTTCCCCTCCTCTTCTGAGGAGGGGGAGTGAGAGAGCAGCTGTGGTGGAGTTCAGATGCCTAGCAAGGTAAAACCACTAAATATTCTGTATAGAACAAAAAGTGTAGAAGAAGAGGTCATGAAATTGTGATTCTTATTTATGCTATCCTGACCTATGCTTTAAATTACTTTTGCATTAAAAATTCTCTTGTTATAATGGTAGTATGTAATACATAGGCTACACTGTAGTATTTTCAATATCAATGCCTACAGTAATAAATGAAATACCCCTCTGACTGCAATGTGGTTAGCACTGTGTAAATGTTTTAAATTTTAGATTTTTTAGATGGATTCATATATCATCTGAAGTATATAATAAACCCTTGCAATAGAAAAACATCCTGCTATAATTTTATCTTGAATCTTATTTCTTTTTCTCAGCATGCATATTAATGAACTGATTTAAAGATTTACCTTTCTAAAAAGCTTCCGTTTTATTTAGGTTTGGCAAGCCTGACTATCCCATGAAAATATAAGAAAAGTTCTTGATAACTGTTTCAGTTAGGTGGCCTAATGATAAATCAGAAACAGTGATGGAAGGAAAACCGTTTCAGAGTGCAGAACGACTATAGCAATAATTTTAGAGATAAACTTAAATGTACTCATTTTATTTTTTCTTTTTTTTTAAAAAAATAGCTATATCAGCATAAGGTTGTTCTTGACAGACTGTATGTATTTAAGGAATATAAGGAATTATTTAGTATTAATAGTTAATTAGTATTAATCACCTCTGTTCCCATTAAAGTCAATGTATGAATCAACATTTAAAGGGGAAAAAAAATCAAATCTGGAGTATTTCCTTATTAAGGGACTGTGAAGAAAAAGACTAACAACAAAAAGGTGCAAGAATTTTTCCTTAACGTGTCCCTCTGCAATAAAAGTATAATGACTGTGGAGCTCCAAGTGCAAATAGGTACTATTTTTCTGGTTACTGCCTAAAATAAGATGTCTTACGGGAGTGGGTAAAAGGAGCTAAAAGAAGATCTTAAGTTTATTATCCTTATAAAATAATCTCCCTGGAAAAATTACTCACCCAATTACCAAGTGTTTGTAAATAAGATTGGTAGCAAACTAGAGGCTGTGTAGAAGTTGAAAGTTTTCATTTTGGGAATGCTGTTGCTGCAGACATGAACACAGTTCTTAGGCCCTTCTTTTTCTCATGCTCTCCCCACTCCTCAAAGGGCTCTGCGCCATGGAAGAGCTGAAGAAGATGGCAGCCTGGCAGTTATCCACATGGCAGCCAAGCAGACAAACCACAGTACTTTCCGGCAACTTGGTGCCCTAGGCTGCTTGTCGTGTAGGTATTGGGCAACTAATCCTTAACACTAAATTAGTAATCCCTGGAGCCAGCCTGCAGGGAATCCCATGAAGTCTAATTTAAAGGTGGTGGCTTGCTGGTCTTTGCAGACGCACTAGCTAGGGAGGAGAATATATGCTTAGCTAGGGACACAAGCAGCCTGGAGCCCATTGTGTGCGATGCAGGACTGAAATACTTTGAGGACCCCAGAATCTTTTGTATTGGCTAATGCAGGAGGAGGTTGGGACTGGAGAGAGCAGTAAAGGAGTTCGGGGACTGGAAAGAGCAGTTGGGACTGGAGAGAGCAGTAAGGGGACTGGAGAGAGCAGTAAAGGGACTGGAGAAACAGTAAAGAAGCAAACTATTTCCCTGTCTGGTTTCTCCCAAATGTTTTAGTGAAATCACCTTCTCAGCTCATGTCAGATTAATAGTACTACTAATCATCACTGAACCTCATGGCTGATGGCTTCTAAGACATAGAGCAGAATGCTTAAAGAGTGACCTTAAAAAGCAACACACTTTCCTGCAAGTCGCTCAGAATAGTTTTGCTTGTACAACACAGTACTTGCTGTAATGTAACCTGCTGTTTACCACACAACAGAGGTGTGAAAGGGCCAGGGCACCACAACTAAAACAGCAGTGGCACAGAAAATGTCTTCCTGAAGCAGCAACCTGAGCACGAGGGTGCAAGTTTGTTGGAATCCCTTTATTACACACTTGCTTGATTGCTGGAACAAGATTTTGATTGGGGTCAAACCAAACTATTTTCACACCACGGACAGAGATGATGGCCAAGAGAGCCTTTGGCATAAAAGGGATGTTAAGCTCTACTGAAGAAAGCATCTTACCATTGCTGTTCACTACTGAGAGAGAAGTTTGACTGTATTTCCAGAGAACAGTTTTATCAAGACTAGATTGTGGTTACATACACTGACTTGGAATCATTTGCCGTATTTAGGAGGGTGCAGTAAGATTTTTAGAAATCTGCTATGTTTTTTGTTTTGTTTTGTTTTGTTTTTAAAAATCTATTTGCTATGTTCTAGAATTAGTAGAGGAAAACCAAAAGCCACACAACAAGATTATTGGTTGGCTTGGGACTTTCTGAGAAAGGTATATCCTCCTCTTCCAGAAAAACTTCTTGTGTCTTAATCTGTTCTTGGCACTGTATCTGAAAATGCTATTTCTAAAGAAAATGCAGATTTGCTCTATGTGTATTGAAGAAGTCTAGAATTTTGGATCATGTTCAAAACAATAAAAGAGCTGGAAGCTGAAATGGTTCTTCAGCCCATGATATATACCTGTAAAGGAAATCTTACCTAATCTGTAAAACATTTTCACTTGCAATTCAAAATGTTTTCTGCTGACAGAAAATAACAAAGAACTACATATACACATTATGGCATATCCAGATTATATTTCAGAGACACAGAACAATATAATGATGCCACTGAATGTCACAGATTGCTCCAGCTCAAATATTAACACATGAATTCATTTGCTTTATGAAAACTTAAATTGCCCTTTTGTTCCCATGGATACAGGAGATGACTAAATCAATGGCAAAGTGTAGCCCAACTACCCCCAGGTCCTGAATTTCCAGTTTCAGTGAGAGAACCAGCTCTAGGACATGACTTCACAGGCAATATTACAGACAGAAAAAATGTTACTGAACAATAGTTTTCTACCATTTAATGGAGTCTGATTAATACTGCTACAGTTTCTCTGCAGTACTACCACATGCAATATTCTTCACATCACAATAGGATCACATTTCATCATATATTCAAATACTCTCCTGAACTACTTATTCTTGAAATACAATTCTCTTCACTTTCCCTTCATCATCTGTCCCTCCTCTTGTCCATCTATGTAAACCAGCAGTGGTGGAACAAGATAATTCATTATACTTAAAAATTAACAAATGTGTAATTTATTTTCATGATGCAGTTGGTAATCTGCATCACAAAAGTACTTGATCTCTCAAAAAAAAAAAAAAATCAAAAAAATTAGCACTAAAAATTCTCTTTGTCATTATATCTGAAGACTAATCTCACTGACAATGCCTTTGAAAGAAATTGTGGCCTGTTAGTCCTGTTAGTCCTCACATAGTAAACAGGTATATTAGAAACAATGAATAAATTAAATTTTAACTACCTCTTTCCATGGGATATTTGAAATGCATGATTTTGATAGAATTATGCCTATTAAATGAAAAATAGTATGACATTTTGCAATTGTTTTATTATCTGTATGAGCTATAGGCACCTGTCAAAATACAAAGTCCTGCAGTGGAATTTATCTCCATAGGACAAACAAAACACAGTTAAGCATTTTCTTGACTTAAGATCATGATCTTGTGAGAAGTTGAAGGACAGAACCGCTACTGAAATATTTTTCTGACAGTACGTTCCAGCAAAAAACAGATAAGAAGCCTGCAAGCATCCTCCATTTCTTTATAAGTAGATAGATATACAAGAAGACGTAGGATCAAGATGATCCCTACTAGATCTAGAATAGTCATTATATTGTATATATATATATGTTTCTTTTTTAAAGGTAATATTTTCTACAGCGTGGCTATGCTTGAACAAGGATGCTACTGGGGAATACCATAGTTTTCTTGAAAAGCATATGCTTTGTTTTGGTGAATAAACATAGGTGAAAACTGCCTCTTTCTAACTCTTTCGCATTTTATTGAAGAATGCTTTTAATTGATTAATATTTTTCTCTGAAGTATAGTAAACAAACTCAGGTAGAGGAAAACATTTTGCTTTGCTATTCCCAAAATAATAATATTCCATGAGAATACCTGTCTGTATCCAATGTGTTTACAGGTGACTGGACGCTCCAGAAGAAAAAGGAAAATCTTTACTCTGTGAATAATCATTTTATATATAAATCATATTCAGAAATATTTATGATGAAACTTCCATTCAAAATGAAACAGACAAAGGCCTTTAACCTAATGAAATTGCACAGTAAATTATTTCCAAGAACATTCCAATGTCAAGGTAAGTCTCTTAATTATCCATTATCATAGAAATGTAGACATAGTGTTAATTAAAATGAAGGGGCAAAACCATTTACATTTTTTATTAAGATCCATTGGCCTCCTGAACAGCTATTAGCCTTGCTGCCAGGGTTAGGTGGAGGACAAAATTTACCCTGGTAGGCAGAGCATTGCAAGCTGATTTAAACAGCTTAGGAACTGCAATGTCATAATGAGAGGCAATTGAAAAACTATCTGCAAGCCATTTGTATTGACAGCACACGGGAAGCTTTTATACAACGACCATTATTTCTGCAGTGTACTTTGCAGCTGCAGTGCACAGCCACCTCAAACAATGAAAAGAATTATCCATGCTTGCAGTTAAGAATACAAATACACCTGTGAAGTGTCGGCAATTGTAAGTAACGTTCTGCAAACAAAATCTTCCAACAATATACATGTCTTAGAACTTTGTCAGATTAATTATAGCGCTTGCACATGCAGATGTTTATTTTAGGAGTGGATGATCATATGGTGTAAGAAATTTTACCTTCAGGGGTGCAAAGTGTAGATGAAGGAGAATGAAAGGTCTGTAAAAGTCATCCACTTGGAGAAAATTAGTTGTAGAAATAAAATGGCAATTTCAGGAAACTTTTATATTCCCTTGTGTCTGTACATTTAATTACAATTCCAGAGGAGATGTTTTCTACATGTGCCTAATACCGCTATTATAAATCAGCAAGCGGTCTATTGCAAATTCACTGCAGATTCATGTAACATAAAATGCTGCTCTTCCCACAATAACAGCCCTACACCAACATGGCAAGCAATCACTGATACAACAAAACAGTGCTACCACTTTGAACCTGCTGTCATTATGTTGAAGTTTATCATTATCAAAATATATTTTTATCTAAACAAGTTGCTGAAGTTAAACATTTCAGAAAACATATGTTTGGGACACAGATGCCTGTTTTATAGTCCTTTCTTTGTGCCATTCAAAGATTTGTATAAAGTTAAAAAAAAAAAAAAAAGGCTTCTTACATTTTATTTTTCTTTTTAAGTAAAACATTTACTTAAGTGTTTTGAATGAATGATTGGAGAAATAGCATTAAGCTTCTTGCAAAACTGATCTACTGCAAAGAATGAAATTAAGTAATTTTGTTTTGTTCCACATCTAGCTCAATTTCTTGATTCATCTTTCTCCTTGATTCACCTTTATTAGTCCAGAATTAAATTCAAATTGCCCTATTTATTTTTCTGATTTCTATTTTTCAAGGTATATATTGTACATTGAAATAAAAGGAAACAATGGTGGTCATGTGGTTAACAGCAACCATCAGGAACCATTGTCAGTGCTCACCCCCCCTACATACTGAGTTAGCTTATTTTAATTTAAAAGTTCAAAGGTATGTAGGTTCCATTTTGATTTTTACTGTAAAACTTAATGTTTGAAATATATGGATGAATAAGTGCTATAAGTGCTATAACACAATATTATATATATATCATATATATTATATATTATTTTTATACAATATTATTTTACAGTAAGTACTGTATTATATCTAAAAGTGTACAGATTCAAAATTTTATTCATAAAGCTCATTTTCACTCTATCGTATTTAGATCAGATAAAATGCACATTATGCACATAAAATGTACATATGCATATTAATACCATTCTTAACATCACTGCAGATTCTCATGGGTACAGTGTTTCATGAAATTTAAATTATACATTACCTACTTCCATTATTTGAAAGGTAAATTATAATTGCTTTAATAATTTAGAATGACTTAACTTTGAATTTAAAGTAATAACTGGCTTGCATATTACCTAACATACATAACACTATAAAAGTAATTGGGGACATATTAATTAACCAAACCTTCTCTGACAAAAAAAAAAAAAATCACAGGCACAATCACTCATTACAAAAAGTTTCACTGAAGAGTGCTAATGTTTCTAAATTGTTTTTAATTTGCCATTTCTCTGCCATTTCCCCAATAAACCAGCCACACTCAAGAAATTCAGTGTATCATTGTTACTTTCTAAATGCCAAAACCTTTTAATATTTAAATCAGAATTACTCTTGACTATTATCTTTATGTTCTTATCTTGACTATTATCTTGACTATTATCTTTTTGTTTGTTTAAATCAATGCAACTAGTTTTCTGCTTACTCCAGAGTAAGCTTAAGTTTTGTTTTGTTTTCCAATTTCACAGTTAACAAATTGCTTGGATATAAATTGGAATTCTGCTATAGTAGGAAAAACAAACAAAGAAAACAACAACAAAACATTTTGTAGCACAGCACTAACTGCACTGGTAAAAAAAATACTCATGAAGTAGAGATCTCTAAGAATTTGGGTGCTACTGTGCTGCTAAGTATAATTTAAGAATGGCCAGCAATTACAGAACTATACAAAATACTAAGAATTCTCAAATTTTTAATATGCAAGCACACACACACAGTTTTAGTGTGTGAACCACCTTGGAAAGTGCAGGAAACCACATCCATGAAACTGGAAAAGGAAGCTAGAATAGCAAAAAAGAATTGATGCTGCGTGGGTTCTTTTCAGCTCTCCCAGTCTGTTCACAACCTTCTTTAAGGTAACAGTGGGGCTGGGTTGTGGAGGGAGATGTCAACTGTTCTTTCCAATAATCCTGTGAGGTCTGAGGATGTAAAGTAACAGGTACCTTCTGAAGTTCTGGGGTTGCTTTCCCGTGGTTGGAATGACCTCCACAGCACCTCAGGGACTTCCTCATGGCCACATCACAAGGCACCTGGGTTGTGCGTCTCGGTAGCTGCAAGGCAGCCACACTATCTGTCCAGAAAGCTCAGGGTGTGGGGAACCATGCTGAAACACAAGTTTTCCCCTACCCTGCATGAGAGATTTGTGTGGCATTTTATCTCTAATAATCAACTTAATCACATCTGAAGAATTCTTAAAATACTCCGTGTTTAGGTCCTCATTTTATAGAGTTCCTGTTTCTATGGTTACCCTTACAGTCCACATTTCAGAACTGCCACAGTAAGACAATAATAAAAATGAGCCAACTTAACATAATACGAGTCACTGCACATCTAACAAGTTTTCTTCCTTTCATCCCTCCCCCCTGCACTTTATAAAGCTCTCTCAGATCTCTTGCTCTACACAGCCTCTCAAGGAAGGCAAATGCCTTTTTTACTGAAAACACCCAATTATTGGACAAATTTCTTGCCTCCCCCCGAGTAACTTTAAAACTCCTGTCTATATCTAACAATAAGGTGCAAAGGTTACCATAGCAACATCCCTCTAGTTATAAATAACACTATTTTGCTTCTCTTTCCTTTCAACAAATAAAACAAATAAAAAAAGAAAAAGAGCGCTCTCTGGATTAATGGCATAATTTATTTAGAAGTCTTCATAGATCATTGTTTATATTCAAAATCACTAGCTAGTTTTCATTCAGCATATTCTCCTAATAATCAGGACTACATTGAATAAACAAAATATTCTAGTTGCACTAGTATTATCATCTCATTTGTCAGAAGGCCACAACTGACAGTGCTGAATTTATGCAAAACCACATGACATGCCTCAAGGTCATCAGCAGCCTTGACTGGCTCTGAGAAACCCGGACTGGGCCTAATACCCAGGTGCCCAGGAGCCACCATTAAGCTCAGGCCCTTGGCCTTGCCTCTTGCCTTTCAGGTGCAAGCACAAGAATTTGCAAAGTACCTTGGTATGCTTCTGGTTTCAACAAAAATGATCCTTAGCTAGGACTGAATTCTCTGAAGGGAAGTTCTGATTTAAACTCAACTGCATCATTTTGTTTCCGTTGCACAGACACAGACCGATTAAAAACTTAGTAATAATAATAGCCCCCCAAAAATGGTCGTTGAGAGTTCTGTACAGGGCCGAGCTTGCACGGAGAATCAAATCTCTTCAACAGGCTCACTGGTGTCTGGCCACATCATGAAAGGAGTCTCTGGTGCGAGCATGCTTGCCATGACATTTTCAGGTGAATCAGGTGAGAATTCTTACGTGCTGCAAGATCTGTGGCCTGATGTGACCACCCCAGCAAATGCATGATACGTTTCTGACCTTGCATTACTTACAAAACATCCAGCTATCCTAACCATCCACAAAAGACTGCCCTATGTCACCACCCCTGCGTCCTGCAGGGTCGGTTTCTAGTGACTGCTTACAGCCTGGAAGTATGCTCGGTCACGTCTGCAGCAGAACTGCCTAGGAGGGCCTTCCAGGAAGAGTCCCAGACTGCCAGATTTGCCACCCAGGGGACTGATCAACACACTGAAGCACGCGAATTGGTGCATGCACAGCTGGCAATGCCTAGGGGAATCCAAGGCTGTTCTAAAATTCCCAGCATGACAGCCACAGCAGCAGTCAGTCATTTGCTTTACTGTGAAGGCCCCAGGCAGTTCAGTCAATCAAGACAGCACCACTTCCAAAACTGCTAGTGACCAGGTGGGGAGGTCCTGGACTACACAAAGAAGTGAGGACTTAAGCACTGTGAGTGTGCACACTGTGACAGTCCTGATACCCAGCTGCCCTGTAATTGTCCCTGTGGGACCAACCTGAATTTTGACATTGCATTTCATGCAGTATAATTAGCGTGCCTCTTGACACACTTCCTAATACAGCAAAATTTAAATAGAACTGACAGAGTGGAGGAAGAACATACCATTACGGCAGTGTTTAACTGAAATTTAGTTTAGAAGAAATGTACTGAAGAAGGATCTCAAGGTAATATTAAGTGGAGATTTTATCAGAAATCTGTTTAGCCTGGGAAAGAGAATACCGAGGGGAGACCTCATCAATGTGTATAAATATCTGAGGGCAGGGTGTCGAGAGGATGGAGCCGGTCTCTTTTCAGTTGTGCCCAGGGACAGGACAAGAGGCAACGGGCACAGGCAAGAGGCAACAGAGCACAGGAAGTTCCAGCTCAATATGAGGGGACACTTCTTTACTGGGAGGGTGACAGAGCACTGGGACAGCCTGCCCAGAGAGGCTGTGCAGTCTCCTTCTCTGGAGATACTCAAAACCCACGTGGAGGCCATCCTGCACAAGGTGCTCTAGGGGATCCTGTTTGGTAAGGGGATTGGACTGGATGATTTTCAGAGGTCCCTTCCAACCTCAGCCATTCTGTGATTCGGTACAGGTTATGTTATGAATATACATATGAATATACATATACATAATCTGTCAAAGTATAGGCATGATAACTATAACCTATCATAACTATACTCACTGGTATAGTATTGATGTTTGTAATCTAAAATAAGTATATTCACTGCCATAGTATTATTGGTAAGTTTGTTGAACCTATAATACCATTGTTGCTGTAACACTGATTTTACTACCTCTGTTTGCTGCTACTATTAATTAGTGCTGTACTCTTAATATTGCAATAATACCTTGTTATCTATTGAAGACGGATATATATTCAAGAATATATACTTCCCTCTCAAAGGGAAGTATATTGGTTTGCTTGCAGTGAAAGAAAAGTCTAATCAAAATCACCACAAATAAAAATACCAATGAACAGCTTCAGTCCTTCTTAACACACTCCAAAGTCTGGAATTCCAAGTTGATGCTCTTTTACAGGAGACAAAAGAAAAGTGCTGAGTTTTGAAGTATTAAAGCAACTCTCTTTTTTTTTTTTTTTTTTTTTTTTTTTTTTTTTTTTAATTGCAAAAGCACTAATTCCAGAGGCTTTTGTAAGTTTTTACACTCTTAGCTGGGAGCTAGTTAAACATATGTCCTAAAGCTGAGACAAACAGAAGTGGCTCGTGGAAAAAACAAGCTAAAAAAAAACCAGCATCTTGCAGATCAGACACTAACACTCTGTTATATAAGGAACTTCAGATAGATTTTTAGCTAATGGCTATTTTCTACTTTGTACACAAGAACTCTGGACTTACTTTTGACATACACAAAGCTTATATCTTGTGCTATTATGATGGAAATACATATGAAAATGCATTGAAAGTTTTACTGTGAAGTACGCAAGTGTTGTATATGATGAGACCCCTATGAACAACGTCTGTGTAAAATGCATGTGGTCATTTCTCATGCAAGTCTTTCAGACAATAGTAAAATACACAGTAAAAGCCTAAAAATCTGCTTCATTATGCCTGTTAAAATACTCTGACCTCTGTTAATTCAGTTATTACTTAAAAACAGTACTACTCAAAGAATTATTTCATGTGCATCCTCTGTTGTATGAATTTTGGTGCACCTGTACAGTTCTATTCCTGAATATTCTAAATCATGTTTTATTATTTTCAGCATTATGTTGTTTCAGTTATAATTATGGAAACTTCCACAAAACATTGTGCCTAAATATTTTTTTGCAGTTCAGAATTTTCCACTAATTGTGCGCTAAAAGTATAGCAAAACATAAAATGTCTATGCTATTAAATTGGGATGGTCTTCAACAGCACATAACAGTTTTCTTTCAGACTATGAATAGTAGAAATTATCCATTTATTGGACAAAAAATATAATTCCTAGTGCAAATACTGACAGCAAATATGTTTATGTTCATTATGTAGAACAGCTAAAAACAGTTATGATCATTTTCATATTAGCTGTGAAAATAAACAGTTTGGCATTAATGAAATGTGAAAACAGAATTGTGTAATTGCAATTAGTATGTAGAAAGCAATTTTCATTTGTTTACATAAACATGATTCCCGACCCTCCTTTTCAGCTAATCCTTAAATCCAACTTTAAATGACAAAAATAAATAAAAAATAAATAAAATAAAATAAATTGCAACTCCTATGAGTGTGTGCTGTAGGAATCTTCATTTAAAATCTGTCTAAGCTCCAGTAACTGATTCCAAAGCACCATGGCATTTTCCATGAAGACCTCTTCAGTTAAAACAATTCCACTGAGACACAGCATTATGCTTCTAGAAGCATTCAGTCAGCAGAAAGAACAACAATCTACTTAAGTCTCTACCCAGCATAAAGTAACCTTGGCAAAACCTATCCTGGTTACTTCTGAGGACTATGTTTCACTGACAGCTGCAGTTTTTTTTTCCCTTTTCCTGAGCAATAACCATATAGCATAAGGCCACGCAGCCATGGCAGGGTGTTGTTCCAAGGACACAGAACTGCTTGGCACTTAGTCATACAGAATGCCACTGCGAAGGGCAAGAACTCGATTCCCAACTTTGTGAGGAAAGATGAGATCACAGAATAACAAATTGAGGGAAGGAGGGAAGATAACCCACTGCCAAAATGCCAGGGAGCTGATCACACACACACACACACACACACACACACACACACACACACAAAAAAAAAAAAAAAAAGAGGAACAATTTGCCTATGGCACCTCTCCCTAACAGATAATGAAGGAGAATTTTCATTTGATTAAATTTACCATGTCTGTTCGTGCCAAAGACAAATAAAGGTTTGTTCTCAGTTTATATAGCATGTTTCCCTAAAAGACAGGGATTGGATCTGGTGAAAACTGTGAAAGTGTGAATGCTGTGAATGCTCCTTTTCTCAGTAAACAACGGAATGTGCCTGGGAGAAAGGGCTAGAAGCTGCAGGGCTTGGCAATGTAGTCATAGCAGGGGGCTGGTGGTTCAAGGAGATAGAGACACACAATATATTATGTGAGCAGATAATCAGGCCTCAGGATGATGTAAGATAACAAAAACCAAAAAACAACATTATGAGCTAGGAGACGCTGCAGTTTGCTGATACAAAGTTAGTTCTGACTAGAAGCAAGGACAGCATGCAGACAGGAATTGCTTATGAAGTTTCCTATCTCAGTTCTGTTTTATCTAGTCTTTTGGAATGCTTCCTGTTGAAAAACTTGACTGATCAAGTATAACTTGGCTTTTCTGACTGTGAAAGCCATTTGCTCTTTGAGTAGCTCACTGGTAGAAACAGATCTAGGCAGATATGTTTCAATATTTTTGAAATATTTGTTAGAGATTGGAACGGGCTGCCCGGGGAAGTGGTGGAGTCACCCTGGAGGTCTTTAAAAGACGTTTAGATGTAGAGCTTAGTGATATGGTTTAGTGGGGACTGTTAGTGTTAGGTTAGAGGTTGGACTCGATGCTCTTGAGGTCTCTTCCAACCTAGAAATTCTGTGATTCTGTGAATATTTGTTAAGTGGGGATTCCCATCGCAGTCGCAGACATTGAACCCCAGAAGCATCAGGGATCATTACTGGCAGTGCTTATCACAAGCAGGATTGTGGGAAAGGCAAATTAAAAGCAATCAGAGAAACATGCTGCAAACAATACTTGCTTCTCTCCTTTTCATTCAAGTCAAATCTACTGTTTCCCCAACTTTGATATGTTTCCAAAGCCTTTTAGACCCAGGAACACCAGGCTATTTTCTGCCAAATCAGCCTCATTATTGCAGAAATGGTTGAAGTCTTTATGCAATAATAATCACTCAAACTTTATTGTTCAAACCATTAAGAAGAGAAATAAATGCACATAAAAGAGGCATGATGACCATTCACAAGACATGGATTTTTCTCTCTTGAATGAAATGAACAGTTTATAATTCCAATAAGGTGAAGACTAATAAATTTTAAAAGCTTCTCCTTGTGAGTGCGATAAATCTTACATATCATAAATAGCAATTAGATATTTCATATGCAATGTGGAAAAAAAAATAATATTTTCATTCTAATATTGTGAATTATGTTCAAACTGATTTAAAGTCATGTGATATAAAATACATAGGACATGATGAGAAAGAATTTCTAAACCAGATACACATAATGGTTACAGTAGAAAGCAACAGAGGCTATTGACAAACCTACACCTACTTCTAATTAAGAAAGAATCGTTTCACTGCTGTACTGGTAGCCCGCCTATAGCAATGGTGAATGAGTTCCTTGATTCGAGTTTTGTCACTTTTTCCCTTCTCATTGTCTCCCTCATACCCCTGGAGGTGAGTGAACAAGCAGCTGGGTGATTTTGGGGTACCTACTGGGGTTAACCCACAACTGTCCTTTTTTCGTCCCCTTGTACTCTGCTCTGATGAGGCTGCACCTCAAGTACTGTATTCAGTTCTGGGCCCCTCACTACAAGAACATCAAGGCCCTGGAGCATGTCCAGAGAAGGGCAACGAAGCTGGTGCAGGGCCTGGAACACAAGTCCTGTGAGGAGCGGCTGAGGGAACGTGGAGGGGTTGGGGCTGGAGAAGAGGAGGCTCAGGGGAGACCTCATTGCTCTCTACAGCTACCTGAAAGGGAGGCGTGGGGAGCTGGAGGTTGGCCTCTTCTCACAGGTAACTAGTGATAGGACTATAAGGAATGGCCTCAAGTTGTGCCAGGGGAGGTTTTGGTTGGAAATGAGGAGCCATTTCTTCTCAGAAAGAGCAGTCAGGCGTTGGAATGAGTTGCCCAGGGAGGTGGTGGAGTCACAGTTCCTGCAGGTGTTCAAGGAGAGGTTGGACCTGACAATAAGTGACATGGTTTAGTGGGTAACATTGTTAGCAGGGTGATGGTTGGACAAGATGATCTTGAAGGTCTTTTCCAACATTAATGTTTCTATGATTCTGCATTTACAATCGGTAACTTACACCTTTTTTCCTAAAGTGAATCCCTCTTGTTTTGACTCCCTGTCAGCAGCATTTGTGATTTTTTATTTTATTTTTATTTTTTGTTTGACTGTAAAACTTCCATTAGCAAACTTTTGTTCCTGATTTAGGTACTCTCCATTTGTGATCCCATAATCTCCACCTGGTTAACCTCATCAGATTTTGCGCCCAGAATCTCTCACTACAATGGAAACTGAAGGGTAATTTAAGTTGGCTGCAAGTAATTACATGAGTTAGTCAGAACCTAGCGCTAACAAGCCACTTTGTATAGAAAGTCCTGTGACATCATTAATGACCACAAGTCCTTCAGGTCTCTCAATTTTTACTTTAAAAAGAGCTTTGAGTAGAGCAGTATCTCTGTGAACTATGCTGAAAAACAGGTGATGAAAATAATCTCTAATTTTGTGATAAAAAATATCTTTCTTTGCTTTACTTTTAACTTTTCCAGGAGCACTTGGCTGATTTTACTTTCTCTTTAGCTTGTGAAGCTTCTAGTTGTGTAGCTGGGTGCGTGTAAAAAATACAGTTGAACTAAAATGATGACAAAAATCAATACTATATCCCTAACATTGAAATTAATATGAAATTAATATTGCATTTATAGCTTTGCACTTATGCTTTATCACAGCGCTGCAATCAGAACAGCTCCTCGCACTAACTGAGGTATGAAATAAAGATGTTAAAATCTGCCTTTGACTGTATTAGTGAACATTTTACTTTTTCAATCTTTTGCTTTGTTTTAGTTTTGCAGCTCTTTCATCTTCCTCTTACTGACTATCAGATGTGTGTACAGCTATATAACCCACACTAATTACTTAACACTACATAGGAAATCTAGTAGTTCATGCAGCTCTTGTTAGATATTACTAGTGGGATTCTTGAAAATATGCAGATATAATCTACAGACTCTTTCACACTCCTTACACGTTCTGTGTTAAATAAATTGTATGTGTTGCCTATACATATAAATATATTTTGCATTTGGTTATGTCTGCCATTTAAGTAATAATAGACTGCAGATAGGAGTATCTCCGGAATTTCCCATCAGCTATCATAATAGTTTGTGACTGCCAGCAATTCCTTGATAAATCTCTTGATAAACAGCTGTAATCCCTACGGGATTGTTATTCTCCTCAGCTATGGTCATGCTTAGTCACTCCCCATTTTAACCATATTAAGTCTGTGTTAATGCTGGATTCTATAGGTGGATGTAAACGTAAGCTTAGAAGTCCTGGTGAAGTGAAACTGCCACAGGTGTGTGTCGTGGAGAAAAACGAGCTGCAAATTTCTGTTATCTGTCTCTCATTCACTCCCCATCCCACCCTCCCCAAGAAAAAGTATGTTTAAAATCACAACCTCAAATGCAGAACAGCAGAGGCCAGAAGGAAACACTTCAAAGGTGAACTGAATAGCAGTCAGTAGTGGCAGGTGTTTCATAAAGTTGTAGATACCTAAAACTATAGCCCTTCTACTTGCTGAAAAACCTTGAGTGATAGTTTTGATGGTATTCACACTTACCTTCTTTTGAAGGGGCTGGGATTTCCAAGAAGGCACCTTGTATGTATTTTCTTTGCAATTTGTCCTGCACTGCTACTCTGCTGTTCCCTTTTATGTCAAAATGAGTTACCTATGTGTGATGCAAAGTAAAGGTGAATGGTAATTTTGACCATTATCACAGATACTTAAAAATCTCAAAATGTATTTTCATTTTTGAATTTATCTAAAAAAATCTAAAAAAAAACCTTTCTTTTCAGTTGTACATTGCATTCACCTCTATGCTGATGCCTCCTCTGCAGTCTCTTTTTCCCATGAACAAATAAAATATTATGAGATTCTTGCATGACTGTCCTGTGTTAGAAGAGAGTAAGCAATTTTGTTTCAGTTCTGATTTCTTGTTTTCTTTTAGAGCTAAAGTGGGCTTTTGTATCCTCAGAACTAACAGTGAAAGATTTGGGGGGGGGAAGTACAAAGCTTAAGTCTTTACTAAGCATTCTGTGTGAGCAACACCTTCAAGAAGATATGTGGTATATGTAATGTACTTTTTGACTTTGCAAAACATGTAATATACTACTACCCTATGGATGAGATCCTGTTCTGGTTCTGGTCAGAGAGGAATGTAACTTGGCTTGTGCTCGCTGCCTGTGATGAAGCAGTGCAGAAGACAGAAACGTAAGGTTCCCAATTGAGAAGGGAGAGATAATCTATCACAATAAAGTAGGTTATGTGTGTGATTTCCCCATTTAGAGGGTCTATGGCAGACTTTTTCTGAATGCCTATTTCTGTGCAACTTGATTAAAATTCACAGAGAATCTAGATCAAATCCTTCATTTACAAGAACTAGTTTAGGTGAGTTATAATAAATAATAGATGCACTGGCTTTAAAAAATTCTGAGCGCTTATAGCAAGAGATATTTTGGCACTGTACTGTGATAGATTTTTCTGGGTGAAAACTGCAGGATATGTTCTATTTTATAAGCCAACTTAAGACAATGTCTATTCCGTAGGTGACAGCTGCCATTTAAAATTAACTGGCGAAATAAAGACTAAATAATCTTTAAATAGTCTCAAACATTCAGAAGGATTCAGAATTGTCTCTTTTTTTAACTTGTCTAGTTAAAGCATATACTCTCACTCCACAAAATATTAAGACACTTAAAAATATAAAATACAAGCCATCAGCTGTAACCCTTTCTCTGTAATCTGTGCTGCAAGCTTCCTCCCACCACAGGCTGTTTAGCAGCCAGCATATCATGAATCCATAGCTCAGGATAGGCCCAGGCCTGCACAGCTGCCTAACTTCTACTGAGATTGCTGAGAAAGAGCTGTGAGAAAGTCTGTAACGGGATCAGAAAGGTAATAATTACTGGCAGAGATGGGACTGTTGGGACAGAATCAAGCATTCAAGGGAGAAAACATCAGCATACAAAGATTTGAATGGGGTAAAAATAAAAAAAAAAATAAAATAAAATAATAAAAAATGAAGGCCAATCAGTTGAGTTAGGGTAGTCAGGAAGAGCTGACCAGGTTATCAGGTTAAACCTCAGTGCCATCAGTATCAACTGACCTTGTGGAAGGCAACTTGGCAACACTGGCTGCTTGTCCCAGAGAGCTGTGTGGGGAGGCCAGCCTTTCCTCTCCTGACTAATGGGACAGCCTGTAGGGGCAGCAGAGGCCCTTCAGGTACCTTAGAAAGAATTACAATGCTAATTCTTATTCTAATAACTCATTATATACTGTCTAGATTTTGTGTGTCAGCCAGTAAATAATTGCTTTTCTATTACTATTTTGTATTGTATTTCACTTTGAGCCTGTTTGAAGTGGCCTGAACAAATGAAGCCCAAAAGTGAGGTGCAACAGAATGTCTCATCCAAGTTACCTAATTTATTGAAAGCAAAGACTTTATTTTTCTTTGCCTACACCTTAAATTTTAAAGAAGTTTCTATTCCAAGTTTCACTTTCAGTGTAAAATACGCCCTTGTGGAAGCTGTTACAAATGTCAACACATTAAGGAGCGTGAATTTATGGTGGCATTGAATTTTAATGGCACTATAAATGTCTATAGTAATGGTGATATATATAGCAATAAATTGCTAGGGAGAAATATAAAAATAAATGTAAGATAAAATATTGTGTATAAAATGTTTTTACATACTCTTTAATGATTAAAAATCATAGAAAAGTAGAGGTTATAAATCACTGAAAAGTGCCATTGTATTTTACATGCTGTTTTCCCCATATAACATACAGGTACGATTCCTTGGTCAGAAATTGCATTAACCTTAATGAGGACAATCCAGGTGTGTTCTTTGTTGTTGTTGTTGACTTGAAAAAAACTAATTGACGTTAAGGACACCATGGAAATACTGATATGAATTACCCTCATCACTGAAACCATGCCTGCTATGAAAGAAACATTTATAAATGGTTGGTAATGCTTCCTGCCCTCCCATCCCCAAAACAGCTCCCCATTATTCACTGTATCTCATCTTATTTTGGCTGAAAAGACATGTTCACAGGGTAAAGGTATTTTCAGAAAATGGTAAAAGGAAAACCTAAAAAATAAGGAATTCATAAAAATACAGAAGAATATACTGCATTTTCTCTGTGTACATCAAAAGTAGTGCTTGATATAATGAATGATCAATCTACACTTCCATTAATTCATTGTCTTAAAAACCTTTATGTCCTTAATTTATTTTCTTTAAATGGAGGCAGCTGAAAATTATGAGATGTTTCCTTGACAGTCACTGATGTTGACATCAATAAAACCTACCAGTCTGGGACTATTAATGGAAAAATAAGAAACAAATAGAACTTGTTCACAGATGAATATTAGTTAGGCAAAGCAAACCACAACAATCCCAGTAAATGTGCTAGGCTAGGACAGGGGGGTGGACAGTAGAAGATTATCCTAAGAATTCACAGAAGCCCCTGAGATATGGAAAATGACCTGGAAGATTAAACAATGACGTAATTTATGTGCATGCAGAATTTGATGACTGGATGAAACTTAGTCCATGTATTACATTCATCTCAGACAAGGGGAGATGAAGTAGGAGGAAGTTATAGATAGCGGGGTATCAGAATAGTTCCAACAGGGCAAACTGTAAACCTGTTTGTACACCATCAGCGTGTATACATAAGACAATGGCTGATATAAGCAGCAAAGACAAAAAGTTTATGCATACATCTAATGGAACAAAAGACGCTCTAAGGGACTTTCTGAAAACCTACTTGCAAGCCGTTGGTCTGATGTTGGTCTGATCCTCTGCTTCTGGGTATCCCAGCTGTAGCGCCAACCACGCAGCTGTCAACGCGTATCTGCATGTGGTCTGTGTGCAGGAATAGGTAAAAGTATCATGTGAGCTGATATCTGCTATTAATAATTACAGCTTAAAGCCATTAACAGTCTAATCAGTAAAAGGTGTCTAAAAACCTCAGCTATGATTTGGGTCTCCTCCTGACTCGATCCACTGGCAGGAAAAAAGGAAGTTGAAACAACACAGCACAGCAAGGTGTCTGCCTGGTCTCAGTGAGTGGGCGCAGGGCCCTGAAAAATATTTTCAGAAGTGCTAGCTCACTTTCATAGAGCAAATCGTTATTCAAAAGTGTTGAAAACTGATTTAATTTCATTCTTAAAGAAATAAGGACAGCAGAATTTAAGCAATGCTAAGTGCGTGGGGATTGTTGTTGTTGTTGTTGTTCGTTTGTTTTTAAATCCAGCTTTCTTGTTTTGCCCTCTAAAAAAAAAGGGCTCGTTGTGATACAGACTTTCAAACAGCTTATTAGAGGGACAGTCTCACCCAGGAGATCCTGGCTGACCTAAGATGCATAAAGGTACCAATTACACATGCCTGGAGAAAATAAAAATGAGGTTCAAAGAACAAGTGTAGGAATGAGCAGGCTTAAGCTTTCTAACAAATCAAGCTTTTCTAATTGTCCAGTAAAAGCAAGTTGGAGGCTTATTGAAAAATGTCTGTAATATTGAGTACAAATTACTGTTATTTACACTGCATATTCTTAATTCCTACACTGACATTTGGTATCACATTCTTTCTGAAACCTGATTACATTAGAAAGCATACAGCACATGTAAAACTACATACTCATTTTCCACATCAACCATAATCTCTATCCTCTTGTGCCTCTTATTTCTTTTCCATCTTCTGCTGGAAAAGGAACACAATTGTATCACTTCAAGACTCATGCAACAAAGGTGTGTATTTGGTAAACGTTCTGCACTGTGCATTCCATTGTCTTGCACATTATCCCTGGTGCTCAGGCATACAATGAATATCTACATTACACACAGTCTCTGGGGAAGAGGTGAAGTGGAAAACAAACAAGAAAGATCACCACTTGCCTGCTTTGCTTTTTGCTACTCAGCTTTCAGCAGACTGGCGTGGCTTCCCTGCTTCCATGAGACACGTTTAAACTCACCATGGGATGTATTCACTATGTAAGAATACAGCTTGCAGAGTCATTTATTTACTTTATGGTGCCTATGGTGCCAAACACCTTTTTTTTTTTTTTTTCTCCTCACTTTATTTATTTCTAGCTTTGACCATTACTTAAATGTCTTAGTTTCCATTGCATGGGCTCTCTTGCTTTTAAAAAATATGAACAATGAAAGACATATTTTCCTAACAGATACTGAAGTTTTAACACACCCCAATAAGAAGCAATTTTAATGGTTTGCTACAATTAAAAAAAAAAAAAAAGTCAAATATTTCTGTCCATTCTGCACTTTATTGTAATTTACTTTTACATGACAAGGATACCACTTATTAATAACTTAGATTTCATTTTATCAGTATTAGATCAATACATAGCCTTACTAAAGAGAAACAAATATTTGGGCATATAGAATATTCCATTAACACATTGCAGATAAGATATATAAATTCCATTACTAAAATTGCATCATTTCCATGCTGAGACATGAACTGTCTAACAAAGTTATCACACAAGTGTTTCAAATGTAATAGCTTCTCCTTAAAGTTGATTCTTCCTTCATACATAAGAATCCCACACCAAGACTGCAAGCACTTTCAAAAGCCTCTCTGTGTTTGCAGAAAGCTCATGCAGATATAAAATAGTGTTACACTACAGACATGCTCTTCCTGTTCTTTCCACAAGAAGCAGATGAAAGAGGGAACATGATGATAATATGGAATTATTTTTGTTGTTGTTGTTTGTTTGAGTTCTCTTCCTGACTGTGCTAGGTCTGGATTCTCAGAAGTTTTTAGCAAACCTAATCCCTTGCATATAGCATCAACCTAAAATTGGATTTCCTTTTCTTTGACGTATTGCTGTTTCCAAACATACATACTTTACATAGAGACAAAAAGGGGTTAGCCAAGGAAGATGAAATGATCTATACCAATGACAAGGCATAAGAGGTATCCATAAAAAAGAGTTCACCTACAAGAATCCACAAGGTTTTCATTTTGGGAAGCATTTCCAGATAAAACTTTCCCTTTCACTCTGATTAATAAAAGGAAATGTCTTTCTCATCACTTATGCTACAGACTGAAAATTGAAATCCATAACTGAAAAAATCCATAAAAAATCCAAAACTGAAATCCATAAAGTGACCCATCTGATGGCAGCTATTATAATGTCTCTGGTACTCACATAGCAGAAGATTTCTACAGATGCTTTCCCTAAGATCTGCGTTTATAGAACACCATCTGGTGCTTCGCACAGATCAAGTTTTGCTATTACTGACATACCACAAGCCCTTGTTTCCCTAAATATAGAAATGTTAGAATTACCCACAGTTACTCATCTATTACACTGAACTAAATAGTGCTCCCACTGATTTGTGATTTTTTGTTATTGTTTTCTTAAAATGTATTCACAGTGTAAATTTCACCATTTCAAGGAACTGTTTGATGATAGCTATACATAGATACTTTTGGACTGCTGCTTTCAGCAGTCTCCGAAATAGAAATTCCTAAGTGGCAGTTGCGAATCAAAATTTTGGAAGAGCACATGACCAAAGCACGTGACCATAATGAATACTATTTGCAGTTTTTGCACAAACTAGAATGCCCTCTTGGTCAGAAGAAGTCACAGAGACACCAAACCATCAAACTGGAGATGATCTGCTGTGCTCCTTTCTGCATGTAAGCATCTTGGGCCCAGTGCTCTCAGTTCTGCACTTTTCCTCAGAAAATAATTAAAGAGAAAAGATACACAACACCATTTCCTAAACCTCTCATTAATATCCCTCAGACATTCTGTGCCACGTAGTGCAGCAGTCAGAAGCATTGTATCATCAAAGCTGATACAGGCTGAAGAAGACAACATACTCTGCTGATACAAGCCATGAGATTTCTGTCAGCCTGGGGATAAGCAGTGCAGTCAGGGTATTTAGCTGCAGCTAATCCAGATACAGAAGAAATGAATGAAGAGAGAAACTTGGAGAAACTGTAAGACAAGCTGTAAGAGGTACAACTAAGGTAAAAATAGCACAGAAGAAAATGAACAAATGCTCCACTTTCGAAAGAGAAACCACTATAACTATAACCACTCCGAGTCCTGACAGGCACCACACGTACTCGAGCACTGACACGCCACGTGCTAACTCCCTGAGGAGGTGACAGGAGTGGAAGTACAATTTAGCACTGAAATGCAAATGCCCAAGGGAAAACCCGGACACATTCATGTGGGGATAATCTACGAAATGGAAAATCTGGAAAGGACAGAGGGCTGCAGCTATCAAAATGCAATCCGGAGGCTTGGAAAGGAGATCAAGGGCAACAAAATACCTCCTCACCCTTAAGCAGCACTGGCACAGAGGCTGCAACACTGCTAGGTCAGAGGCCATGGCTTTCAGTCACAAAGACCCCTCTCTACTTTTATGAGAGGATTAAGGGTAAAGGGTAATAGCATCAGACTCGGTTTATGGCTTTGTTTTGGATGCTGTTGCAGATACATACCACAAATACACTTGTCAGCCTTGGTGTACTGACATGAAATACGGGTTAGCACTTTACAATGAGTCAGATAACCTTTTTATTATGCCCAAGATACTCTAAATGATTTTCTTTACCACCATGAGACTTTTTGCAATGTTCTTCCTGGTTGAAAGCAGCTAAGCTCAAAAAGCTTCCAACAGACAGGTTTCTCAAGTTGTTCTTTTCTCCTTTGTGTCATGACAAACCTGGGACTTGGCTAACTATATACCTGCGAGGAAAGTCAATGCTTAATAACAGTGTTATTATCACAGTGTACAAACCAGCCGGGATTATTTGTGATGGCAGCTCAGTGAATTTTAGTCTGATTAGTGATACAATTACAGCAAAGAAATGTTCTTTGAAATTACTCATAGCTGAATACTATTATTCCCATTTTATTCTTTAAAAGTATTCTAAGTGAATTTAGTCTGATGTACTAAAGAATACATTACTGCCACAGTACAATGATCTGCTTTAGATTTTTTTCAACATTGATTTTAAAAAGTCAATTTATGTATTCTCTTTAGCCTGGTAAGGGCTTCTCTTCAGCTCTAAAATAACAATCTGTAGCTACATGGTAAATAAGATTCAAATTTTATCTGGCATTTTAGCACTAGGACTAACATAGCATGAATGTTACCATCAGGATGTGACTGGGGGTGGAATGACAGACGCAGGCCATGTGCCCATGAAGCTCAGGGAATGATGCAGGGTGCGACTGACTGCAGCCATTGCAAAAAATCTTTGCCTCAACACAAAGGTGGCAAAAGGGTGGCCTTTGTTTTAGGTAACCCTGTATGTCAGTTGAGTGAGTCAGCTGAGTAAATTAACTGGTGGGGTAAATGATTTGACCTGAGTTCATTATGAGCGTGAATGTCTTCCAGAGTTAACCAGACCCGCATGCAAGAGTGAATACATGCCTCAGCCCAACACGGAGTATAAAAATCGAACAACTAGCTACAGAATTTTGAAGAGAGCAACAGAATTGAACAGGCTTAACCATCTGTTCCTCCCTGGCAATTGGGCTTGTCCATGATCATGATGATGAGCAACCAGAACAGGAATGGGAATCACATTTATATTAGCAAATGCTATTTTGTGCTTGTATAGTGGTTTCCGTACCTTGTTGTATTACTTTTCTAAATCAAAATGCTGTATAGTATAAAATATCTTCCAAAAAGTAAATCTGGTATTAAACATGGCACCCTCCACACGTGGAATATCTAAAAGAACCCAGTCTGAATGCACAGGATGCTGTCCCAGGGTACCACAATTTCCTTGTTAACCTTTACCTGCAAGAACAACCAGAGTACTCACTCAAGAAGAAACAGCTAAGGGACTAACAGCTTCAAAATCACACACATAAGGAAAGGTTATATTGTACCAGCCTCTGGCCAACCTAGATGCAAGACTCACAAGGGCCTACCATGGCATTTTGCCTGAACAACAAACTAATTTCAGCTATGTTTTGAGATGGTTAAAAGCCACAGTTATTACAGTGGAAAAGGAGATTAATTACAGCTCCGTGACTTCTAATAAGCACTCAGTTTTAGCAGTATTAAGTTTGCTCTCCCACTCCCTCAGAAGTTACCATAAAGTCCTATATCCATTTCTGGGGGTTTCCACCTTGGAAAAAAAAAAAAAAAAAAAAAAAAAAAAAA
>CM021744.1:15436496-15499460 GCA_011075105.1 Heteronetta atricapilla
AAAAAAAAAAAAAAAAAAAAAAAAAAAAAAGAAGAAGAATCTATAACTACAAGCATTACTGAGTGAGTTGAATCACAGTCTTCTCAGTCCTGCTGTGTGAGTGTGTATGTGTGTGTGTGTAAGACAATTTGAAAAGAAAACCTTTAATACAGGATATATGAAAAAAAGTAAAAAACAGAGTCATAGTACTTAGATTAATGAAATAAAGGTTACACATGGGTTCATTTTGTATTTTAATAAACGTCCTGCAGTAGGTCCTTATATTTCAGCTGAAATTGCAGCCCACCTGTGTCTCGCAATGTATGTTTTAATAGATCCAGATAGACGTGAACGATAACAGATTTTCTGATTCCTAAACAAGTTATCTCCTTTCTGGACAACAGCATTTGCTGGAGTTTCTAGTACCACCACTTAACAATTGTTTCTGCACTAAAGTTAAGAATCACGCAAGCCACAAAAGAGGAAGCAGTAAATAGAAATATACAATCAAAATCAAACACCTAAATGAGGGAATGTGCCAATATGTTTTAAAGGAAGACAAGGAAGTAGAAAAATCCGGTGATTAAAAAGAACAGTTTGAGAGGTGTGATTGGAAAAAACACACTGGTATTACTTAAAACATTTACAGCTGCCTGGAGGAATCAAAAAGTTAGAGATGACCCAAGTGGGACATAATGATTTTTTTTTATTTTTTTTATTTTTTGAAATCTCGAGATGCTTGTGGCAGGTCTGCAGCACTGCACCCCTACTCACTGAGCTATACTATATAGTAAAACTGATAAAAGGAAAAAAAAAAAAAGAAATTAAAATGCGATTAAAAAGCCTAAGATCTAAAGGTTTTAATTATCATTTCACACCAATTCACCAGTATACTAAAATGTCTGTAATTATTATATACATGCATCTCAAATTTCCCCATTGCAATACATACAGCAGGGTGTTGCACAGCCCAGTCCTAATTTAACTTGAAGAGTCTCCAAACCTACTCAGGTGTTTATATACCATATGTCCAGGAGTGATGTGAATGAGGAGACACAGAGCCCCTCTCTTAAACATCCATTTCCAAAAGAACAATCCATCCAACCCCGTGTGCCAGCTCTGACATTTTCTGATAACTAGTTCCAAAGTAAAATATTTCAGTAGGCTTTTACTGGTTAAGCCTAATTAAAGTAAATGTTTCTTTTTCCCTTCATCAGGGATTAGTTAATAACTTGATTCTTAAGAGTTATTAAAATTTTTGAAAGTCTAGGTCATTCACATGTTGACATTAAAATCTGGTAGTTCTGGCAGCTGTATGAAGCCAGACAAACAGCACTCCCCCATGTAAAGCTACAAGGAAGAGCTGTCAGTCCTTTGCTGACATTATCAACCTCAAGAGCTGACCTAGCACCTGCTAGTACATTTTATCACATCTTTTCCACTTTTCTGGTGATTCCCTGAGTGTCTGTACAAAGCCCGTTGTCATAATGAACTGCAAGACTGATGCATTCCTTTCTGTAAAAACAAGGAGATAATTTATAAGCTACTGACTCATTTCAGTTACCTAAAAATTCCTTCTAGCAGTGTGATTGAATTACATATTCTAAAACCTCGAAACTCAGAGTAAATTCAGCTTTGTTTGGAATATGTTCCCTTCAAAATGATTTCCCAGATGAGACAACAGCAGATCCAGAATGTCTTTTTAAAGCACCTTTTCACTTGTACAAAAACAAAACACCAAGAAACCCACTAAACAAAAAAAAAAAAAAAAAAAAGAAACAATTAGTTTCTAGTTAATTTTTTGCTGAGTATCCAGTCCTGAATAGTATTTGCACTCCTTGTGGGTGGTTTTGGTTTTGTTTTTAAAATACAGCTACAAGTGCTTCAGGAGGAATAAAGACTAGGATTATCAAAATATAGAAACAAAAGCTTAAGTGTATGTCAGTTGGAAAACACCGAAGTTTGTAACACAATTTAGATTGGTATCTTCATTTAATTGTGTTTAATCATGTGACTAAGTGTTTATCTGAAAATTAGTGGGATATTGCTAGTATGATTAATTATCATAAAACCCATCAGCCCTGGAATGTTTCATTTTAAAGTGTGAGCATTTAAAGTTTTTCATTTCCTGCCACAAATAATAGCTTGGTATTCAGTAGTGAACTATGTATGACCCAGACCAGCTTCAAAGTCAAACTACAGATGGTGCCCCTTGACTTACTTACACAAGAGACAAAGTCTGAGGTTGGCTTGCATAAATTAGCAGCACATTTAGGATCCCTCCCACCCAGGCTCCGATTTGTTTCCTGCGAATGTACCTGAATGATGTAAGTTATTGTAAAATTGTAGCCTTAAATATCAAGACACCAGTTTGCAGGCTAGTCTTTACAGACAGTGGTGTACTTTTCTCAGTTTACAGAGTGCTACTGGAAAATAATCTTTCTGAAATTAGGCACCTTCACCCAGATTCCTAAACTGAAACTGAGTGAGCCACACTTTCTATTCTTTAAATTTACAGGTTTGTTTTTATAATCTATTAGGTTAAAAAAAAAAAAAAAAAGTAACTTTTCAAATTTTCCTTAAAATATAATGCTGGAAATTAAATTTCATGTATGCATCTTTCTCATTCTTGGCAGACTAGGCTGTCCCTACACACCTTTCTTCACTCACAGTATTGCCCAAAATAAATGGTTGCTCTTTAAATAACAGTGACGATGAGAATAAAATAGCATTTTTTAGCCAGTCCTCAGCAGTCAGAGCTGGCTTTGGTCCTTTACACATTTAATTATCTTTGATTTTTTTGTCTCCAGCTGACAGATTCTAAATTCGAGCATGGCAACCAAACAGAATAGTTAAGATTTCCATCTAACAAAGCATAGATGGATTTCCATCTTTGTTAGATGTGGATTCTTCTGATTTTTCTGGTAATAATCTTCTTTGTTCAGATAGAAAGTAAAATTCATATCCACACAGCTTCTCTCAATGCTAGTCCTGTCCCTACTGACACCTGAGCCTTTGAAAAGGCCTCCTCGGGTACTGCCCAGACAAAAAAATGATCACAGCCAAGTCCTCTGGACAGCCTGCACTTTCCATCAGTAGACCCTGACATCACCTTACCTAATGTAACTCCTGGGTACAAGGGTTTGGTTGTATCCAATAGGTGACAATGGAACAAAATATTCATCACAGATATTGATCAGTTCTAAGTAAGAAACTCCAGCTATTGCACTTTCCTTTCCACAGATGGATTTCCAGAGAAACATGTCATCAAAAATTCAGAGGAACACTTCAGTCTGACATAAAGGAGATGATAGATACACAGGAATGAAAACACCAATGGAAGGATAAAGTAGAATGAAAAAAAGAAAATAAAAAGTAGGAAAACAAGATACCAAAGCCCATCAGTCTTCCTACAAACAGCCTCATCTTGAGTAAGAATTATGATGAAGACTTCTGCAAGGTCATATCTTTGCCTAACGTACTACCGAGAAAGCCTTAAGGAACAGTCAATTTCCAATACTGCCACACTTTCCTTGATTGTTTCATCTTATTTGCCTATTTTGAAAGATAATATCCAGATGAGGGTAAAGCACAGGTGTGTCCTAACAGCCATGAGAAAACTGGGGAGCATGGAAAGTGTGTGTCTGAAAGAAAACAAAATGTGTTGTAGCACCCATTGATATAACAGGATTCCTAGATTCCAGATAGAAAACCAATACACCAAAACCACAAACTCTACTAGGATTTAAGAAATGAGAATAAGACTTAAATGGAATTTACATACTTATACCTCAAGATGCAGAATTTTAACTTAAACTTAAAAGTCCTACCTAAAGAGAAAACCAGCCAACCAAACAAGCACACGAACAACAACAACAATCAACTAATCAATTAATGAACAAAGGAAAAAAAATGTTATTATCTATGTTTGTTTGTTTGTTTTTGTATTTTTTTCTACGAATCTCCATGCCTGGAGAACAGTTCTGCTTTGTTTTTTGGTTCTTAGCGCTAAAAAGATTGTGGTCTATCCCAAACCTAACTTATCATGATCTGCAATCTGTGTTTCCTATGTTATCTGCTTTCTCAGAAGAATGTTCGCAGGGATTTTCCAGCTTGCCATGGCCTAATCCTGGCAACTTTGATACCTGTTCTCAGTTTGAGCATCTCAACTAGACCACAGCACTTTATTATGCCAGGCCATTAAGTTGTCTGAAACCCAATCAAGACATAAGGTGCTATAAAAGACAGAGTAAAAAGAGATTTTCAGTCTTCTCTGCAACCTAAAGGCATTCCTGGTGTTTCCACAGTCTCTCTTACAGTCCGTCATCCATACATGCAGTCCTTCTCAGCACAAACAGAAATATCGAGCCTCATTATTCACATTATCAGAACTGTTACTAATCTACGGAATAGAATTGATCATCCCCGGTTTTGATGCCTACCTCCAGAAGACATGATCACCACAGCTTTGGAAAGAGGAATGTGCCTCCTGTTAACTAGATACTAAAATCAGTTCAGCAAAAAAGGGCTGTGATTCCCAGCCATGTAAAATGCCAGGACCTGTCTCTCAGATTGCAGTGCTAACTTTTCTAAATAGGAACTGAATGCCCTGTGCTTCATAAAACGATGGCTTGAGTCTCCCCTTTAGGCAGCAGATGCATAAAAACACCTTCACTGGCTAATTTATTTTGCTCAAGCTTAGCCTCTTTGAGGCCTTTAGTCTACATGACCTTGCCCCAGTCACACACTACTTTTGCTCACAGCAAGAACTAAAGGCTGACACCATAGAAACCCAAATCTCAGGCTGAAACCATGGCAACGGGAGCATCTTTTTTCAGGCATACACGAGGTATGGAGCACAATTTCAAAATATTCAAATTGAAATAAATCGCTCTCAAGCATTTCAATTTTCTGACACTGATTCCTTCAAATTATTATAACCTAGATTCTCCAGATGGCCTCTGATTCCTATGAGAACTTCTCAGGGTAAATTCCTAAAAATAGTTGACCAGTTTACCTTGGTGCATCAAAGAAGAACGGGTAGTTTGAGCACTGTCTTCAAATTCCTTTGAAACAGCAGTACACGAGGGTTTCCTTCAGTCCAGCTGTTCTTAAAAGCCTTTTCTGTGAGTTTCTCCCCTAATGCAGAAAGAATACAGAAAGTACTACCAGTCAGACAGCCTAACCAAAATGAAGAATGCATCAGAAGAAAAGGCCTTTTTCCACTGACCAGCTCCTTTCAGTTTCTTTAATCTTCAGGTTATTTTGTAGCAATAACAGGTGCAAAATTTTCAGACAGAAATGTGATGTTTTTCCTTTAAGTGACCAGTAATGCATGAAAAAAAAAAAAAAAAAAAAAAAAAAAGTAGCCATGTAGCCTTACTCTTCAAGCTTTTCTATAGGCTGTATGGCAATTCAAATACAGAGACCATTTATATGAATTTAAGTGATATGTTAAATATTACAGAATAAACTTTTTTAATCAGCAGGTTTTTTTATATAGAATACAGTAAGAGTTTTCCGTAACTTAATGCCAGATTGATTTAAAGGGTTTTTAATTGCCTGAGTTGCACTGAGTTATTACAGTACAGCTTGCCAGTAGGGAATGTCTTTTCCTAATGATAGCTGGCATACACTTTTAAGTAATAGAGTTTCTTTAAAATCTCTAATGTAACTGTCAGTATTTTATTATCCACATAGATGTCCATTATTTCTGTCACTCATTAATTTATTAATATCAAACTTCTGAGAAGTAGCAACACATGTTAATTACGCATTGCATAGTATTGCTCATAATCAGTTACAGCCTTTCATGTGAATGAATGTCCTTGGTTTCTTATATTGTTAGGCAGGGGAAACAGAAGCACAACACTTAATTTTATGCCATTCATTAAAAAACACTTCTCCATTCTTTCTCTTAACTATATGGTACTAAATAAGGAATTAAGGGTATCTCTAGATCAGCTGCCCTCATCCTTATGGGTGACGTCAACTCCCCAGAGCTAGGAATACCGCACAGCCAGCACAGAGAGGTCAAGGAAATTCCTCAGGCACATTGAATTGAACTTCTTGGTACAGGTACTAAGGGAGCTGACTAAGAAAGGTGCCCTCCTAGACCAGAGAGGGTCTCATGGGTGATCACTGGCTGCCTTGGCCATGGTGACCACGAAGCAGTCGAGTTTAAAATCTATGGTGATGGGAGAAAAGCTGCCAGCAGATCTTCAACAAATCTTCAACCGTGGATATGCTCTAAAAACATTAATAAAATATACATAGGCTGTGACCTAGAGCTTCAACAGTACATATCCAAATGACAGGTCAAGCTGCAGAAAAGCACTTATGCAGAGGAACTCATTGCTATGGATAGCACAAAGGATTCTTCTCAGTTGAAAAATGTTTCTTCTGAGCTTTACATGATTATCCCTACTCCAAAAACTCCTGCAATTTGACCATTTTTAAGAGACCTGCCAGCACTATCCTAGTCAACAACAGGAAATTACTGGAACTGCTTTATTCACCTTGCACCACACACTCCTGTCTACACTGCACTCTGACTCCATCGACAGCATGTCCTGGGAAGCTCGTAACATTAGCCAGCATTCGTGATGCCTTCTGCTTTTGTGACCTATATATACAGACCTATTATTGGATAAAAACCTTCCCTCCCTCCAGTTTTGGAATGACATTGTTATATGCATTTGAGCTCTTTTAAGATCAAATTCACCTGCAGGTAAACACGAAACAAACCTGATGAATCTCTGGCAAATAAAGTGTTTCAAGTAAAAATGAAAAGAAGTTGCAATTCTGACAGATAAGCTCTTTTGCTCAAGCTTTGAAGCTGCTATTATGGTTGGAAAAGCAGTTATACAAACAGCTCAGAAACTCACCTTGCTCTACTGCCCATCCAGTATCTTATTTCTCTGATGAATTCTCATTTCAGTGTAATCATATGCACAGGAAAAATGGAACAGTGCAGGAATGGAAGACTTGACACAAGTTATTCAGCTCAAAATATATGAAACAATATTAAACCCGGACATAGGGTTTTTCAGGAGGGGGAAGGGAATGTCTACTTGACTAAATTTATAATATATTTCATGTGAAATTTTGATTTTATAGAATATATCCCTGCTGATCCCTTTGCTACTTCCTTCTGTAGTAAACATGAACTGGTGGAAACATAAGGCTTATTTGAAATCCTAAAAAGTAATTAAAGCTGAGACAGCCCAAAAAAGAAGAAGTTCAAAAGTGAAAGTGGTTCACTAGTGGTTCCTCTGTGCCTAAGGAAGTTTTAATGAAAAGTCACAAGAGAATAATCCCCAAGAAACAAAAATGAGATGGCTGCTGTTAATTTGCCTGGGTCTCAACAAGATAAACAGTAAATATTCAACAACAAAAACTGCTGTGATTTTGTTCATTTTAATACTTACTGGAAAATCTGTTCCCTTGCCTTCTTCCTCCTGAGTGTTCCTTGGCAATACAACAGCCTTGTTTGCCCCAAAATGGGGCTGATTTTTGTTTTCTATAGCCCACACCGAGCATTGAGTCCTGTATTACATATTTTCTCCAGACTGTCTGTTCCTTTGGAGCGAGGAAGGATTCCAGTTCACAGACCACAAGAATCTGTGGAAGAGCTCTGAAGTAATGCAGGTAAGGAAATCCCTTTTCCTAAGGCAGGCGAGGATTCCCACTTTTTGCTCTCTCCAAGTTCTACAGTTGTCTTCATGAAAGGGATCCCCTATGTGGGATGACCAAGTTTTCTTGTCTGTTGGATAAAATGGACAGGCTTACACTGTCCATGCTCCTGATCTAAGCCCTAAGCTTGCAGTGATAATACTGAATACAGATTTAACAGTGAACATCTCTCTGCCCACCACCGATGTCAGTCTCAAGTGCAGAAATAAGTGTTATCCCTTCTGCTCTTAGCCTGCCAGAGCCCTGGTAGATATTAGATCAAGGTACCTGGGATATAGCTTTCATTTTAAGCACATGTGGATACAGAATTACCAAAGCTACATTAATTTGCTGACCAGATGAGTTACTGACATGTATTTCATTTCTTTCATGCCAAGGGTAGATTTCATTGTAGGTGAAGAGTGACCAGTTATACATGTTCCAAAGGCATCTTACCCCAAAGTCATCCCAACCAGACTGCCATCACAGAGAAAAATTGAGTAAAACCACCCCTTTTTCTTTTCAGATCCGTTTTTAGTGCCTTTTCTGCATTCATGACAAAGAAAATCATGCCTATTTTGGGTTTTCTTCTCATTGTGCAAGTAAAAAAAAAAAAAAATCTACATCCATTTATCTACATCCACAGTCATTTTGAATTTTAACAGGAGGGCACCTACACTTATAATTAAGACATTTCCAGACAAAATGAGCAGAAAATCAGTTCTTCCTACAGTGAATGTTGAATTGTGCTATTATCCTACACTCAGCAGGTGCCAATTTTCTACAAAATCATGAAGTGTCATAATTATAAGCAGAATTACTTGTTAAAGCTTAAGAATCAGACAAATAGCAAATGGGAATGTTGATTATCCAACAAATGTAGGGAAAAAAAGCAAAAATACCTGTGTCTGATGAAACTAGTATATTATTTATGTTCTAAGGGGCAAGATGTATTTCTTTAAAATGTCGTGGTTGCTTTAGAATTTCTAAAGGCTATTATTTCAAGTGTTTCTTGAGTTACCTATTTAAGCGCTTTTCCCCTGAAATGTTTACAGATACTGTCATTAAATCTTGTGGCATTGAAAAACAAAGAGATGCTACATCCACTTATGCTGCTTGATAGCTATGATTTGAAAAACCTGAGAAAAAAGTGAAGAGGCTGTGTCCAAACTTTTCTATTTATCTTGTAAGTTTTTTTTCTTACCATAGTACAATAAGACACCTTTCATTTGGAAGCCCTGATTCCAAAACCACCTGTGTGGGTGAAACTGGTATACTCAGCTGAAAATATTGAAAATAAGGTGAGTATGACTGAGCTAAAAAGCCTTGCTTCTGCTTCTTTCATGTTGTAACCATTGTCTGTCTCATGATTCTCCCACTATATTTAGCATTGTATGTGCAGTCCCAGGCTCCATAATATAAAGTTTATTTACCACGAGTGTGTCAGACACTGGAATAGGCTTCCTAGTGAGGCATTTGATGCCCCAATCCTGTTGGTGCTCAAGAGGCATTTGGATAATGCCCTCAGTAACGTACTTTAACTCTTGGTTAGCCCTGAAGTGGTCAGGCAGTTGGACTCGATCTTTGTAGGCCTCTTCCAACTGAACAGTTCTATTCTATTCTATTCTCATCTAAACTACAAGTTTCCTGAGACATGAGGGAGTAAATGTGAAGACAATCAGAAATAGAAATCTTTTTTTATTTCTTAATGACGTTAGTAATTGTTTTATTACTATTCATTCAACACCCAAAAGAAATGAATAAACACAAATTAGAAGTGGTATCGTCTGAGTCACCACTCCATGGACACAGAAAAATGCCACAGGCCTACAGCAGTTGAAGCCTGCAAGAATACTCCACTGCCTAGCTCATCACAGTGCCCTACTCTGCACCTTTACCTTCCACAGCCAGGTCCAGTGGAGCTCCACTTTACCATTTGGTTTGGTTGTTCCCACTATTCCTACCAGAAAGAAAAAAAGTTCCCCATATATTTCCAGTCTCAGCTCACTTCTGGCCAGACCACGCTGTGTCGTTAAGACAGTGAAGAGAGGCAAGATCCTGGTTTCTACTTGATTTTTTTGTTACCCTCAAATTCCATTGCATTTGGTCCTACTCAGTTTCATTCCTTTTGTACTATTTATAGGTGATATTAATGTAGTCTATGTCCCTTTTTCTGAAAAAAAAAAAAATCCCTAGAATTAACTAAAAAAAAAATCAGATCCTAGAAAACAACACTCTTGCAAAAATCACACTGCACGTAACACTCTAATCCACTACTCTGCTTTGTGAAGCCAATGTACATTAGGCACTGACAACCTTTACACTGCTTAGCCCTGGTAATTATTTATCACCATCAGTTTAATGCAGGAGGTAGCACGTTGTCACAGACTAAAATCTTACCCGTGAAATGAAGATTTTGACAGAATGACATTTTGGAAATTTTTTCTTCTATAGAGAAAAATCTGTATAAAGACCACAAGTGTTGGAACTTGCAAAAGAAGAAAAAAATGCAAATCATCTACAGGATTTTAACCACTCTCTGTCAAAGTAAACATAAAGATAGTTACAGAAATAAGTTTTAAGCCATATTGAAGCCTAATGCTATTTACACACACACAAAAAAATGTCATAGTGCAGCAGATCAGCAGTTCACTCACCTACTTCTGCTGCAGACTGTCAGATGCTCTCAGAGAACTCTGCAAGAACAGCTTTTGGGATGGATACCCCCTGGGTGCTTAATTACGGACTATCATGCTCACTGAGGAAGTCTTATTTCTAAACTCTAAAGGAAAGAAACTGTTTAATCCTCTAGCGTGTTGCAAAAGAACTCAAAAGGACAAACATCATCATGAGCTGAAAAAACTTAGGTTAAAAGTCTTTAAAATAACATATTAGCTCATTTTGTACAGTCAAGCTCAGCAAAAATATTTGCAAGATTCAAGTGGATCTAGAGACTCTGTGTAATCAGAATATTTGTCAACATTTTAAATGGCTGACCATGCATTTAACATATGAAACCTCTAAAATCTACTTTTCCCAATATCATTGTACCTGTAAACAAGACTTCTAGACAGCTCCCCTTTTAACCACAATTAAATACCTAAATGTTGGATAAGCAAGCACATCAGAAAGCTGAACTGCTTGGGTATAAAAAAAATAAAAGCTGGAAACACAGTGGATAAAAAAAGTTTCTGGCAATTACAGCCCATGGCAGGGGGTTTGAACTAGATGTCCTTTAAGGTCCCTCTCAACCCAAACCATTCTACAACTCTATAACTATTAAATAACTAAGCCTGTTGTAACTATTAAACTTTGATAAAGCTGCAGGTGAATTACAACCAAGAAATCTGTAGAAGAGTGGTATGGGGGACAAGAAGCCCTTGGCAGGGTTTCTGGTAACTTAGTAAGTATGGAAGGGAGTAGAAGAGATCTGGAGTAGCAGTTAATGTAATTGTGCTGAGGACAGAAAATTATTAAACCAAATTTAGAAGTGCATGGTTCAAAAGACCATGATAACAGGAGGCTGAGTACATAGGAAAATGAGTTGATGATAGAAAACTTTACTTGAAATTTTTAAATGTTACCTTCCTTGAAATAATACCCACCAGTAGTTTGTGGCTGGAGGAGAGGAAAGCTAGGTTTTAGGGATTAAAAAAAAAAAAAAAAAAATGAAGATACAGAAAATGATCCGCTGCTCTGGGGAAAAAACACATATGTTGATGAAGTTATAGACTCCTCTTGCCCTATAAAGATATTACTGTATGTTTCTATCTTTTATGTGGCAAGACAGCTAGATTTCCTGCTGGAGTACCACAGAAAACAGACTGCTGATTTTAATGGCTTGAGGCACACCCTCTGACTGTGAAATGAAGAATTTAATAACTACCAGTAAAAGGTTTCAGCCAAAAACATTTTAGGAGAGACCTTGGATTATTGGATTTGTAACTTAACACATGCGATTATACCCTTCATGTTAATGAAATCCTTATGCCATTCAATTTTGATCCATGTCAGAACTGTCATGTATCAGAGTGGACAATCAGGAGAAAAGGCATAACCTCCAGCAGATGCCATTAACATCCAAGAGATGGCAGATGTTAACTTTTGCTTTAATGTGAATATATACGTGATCTGCTGTTGCACTGCTTCTGTCCTTACCTTCACTAGCAAAACTTACAGTGGTCGTTTTGGCAGAACTGTTACCTACTGACTTTCAAGTAAAATGAAAAACATATTTTGATGGAAATTTTAATGCCAAAGTCAAATATATACCAGCTAAGTGAAATTAACCTTCAAGTGATACTTGAATAATGGTAAACCAGAAGGGTATGTGAGAGATTAGATATATTGCAGTTTATTTATGTTACAATAATTCACCTCATTAATTTCCTAAGAAACAATAACCACAACAGTTAAATACTGTAATTAAAAAACACTATTTCAAACCTAATTTAAATTTTATGTGACTTTGCAATATTACCCAGTGCAAATATATAAAAGAAAAACAAAAGATAGAGCAAATAGCAAGTTCTCTGAAGAAGCCATAAAAACCATCCTAATCCCTTTAACACGTGACAGTAGAGAAACAAGGTGAGCACTACTTTGATTTATTTCTGCCTCAGTCTGTGCCACAATGACCCCACTTCTGCAAATAACACTAGCAGGTCGCAGTTCACAGCTTCTGCTAGGTCACAAGTACTCTGGGGACATTTTTGGTTCTCTCCACTGTCAATATGCATGGTTAAAATAACACTTCCTGGGAGGACCATCAGTTTGGACAACACTGTAGCTTAGGCATGGCAAAATGATGTGCAATTGTTCTTTTACCCTTATGTTGGACTTCACAAAACTTTTAAAATTACATGCAAACATACATCTATATCTGTGTGTGCATTTGCCAAAGGCCTAAAATTCCAGCAGGCTTCTTCTGCTACTCATAGTGTTAGAGTTGCTATTGTAGGCAGCAGAAGACACTCAATTCGGAAAATCTCACCATACATGTGGAGAACTTTTATCTGTGCTGGCAACGCTGCTGCCTTGGTCAGACATAGTAAATATAAATTTTTGTAGAACAAGAATTTGATATAAATTGAGCACCTCAAAATGGTAAGTAAGCCTGACCCCTTCAGCACTAAAGCTCAGATGGTGAGTTTGGCATGAAATCCCAGGAAAGCAGCTCTCTGCTGCATCGATACACACTGAAGCATCAGTTTCTGGGGGCTCTTCTGTCTGTTTGTGAGTTAAGTAGAATTAGCCTTTTTATTTACCAAACTCATAGTCTACATTGATAACACTTGCAGGTATTTTCCACATGGATTAAGGCAGGTAACAGTTTACAGCTATAAAGAAAAACCTCATGTTTAAAAAATCTATATAGATTACATCCTTCATTCAATTACAGTGCCAAATCTAGAGTAAAAGGTTTGTTTTGATTACTTTGATTTTAGATTTTTTATTTATTATGTGTGAGGTTTATTCCACAACATTGTGCAACTACGCTCTGATTACATAGCTGTGGTTTTTTGGTTGGTTGGTTTGGTTGATTTTGTAGGTTTTTTTTTTTTTTTTTTTTTTCTTTATGGCTCTCAAAGGAAAATATGAAGTATCTTTTTTAAAATGGTGAGTAATAAATGAGAAGTTTGTGTTCGCATAGAACAAAACATAACAGAATTGAGAAAGCTATGTTCAAATATATAAATATTGCAGCAAGAATAAAACTCGTTCATTTGTAACATTTTTCCATTAACACAAAATAATAAATACTGAAGTTCAAATGATGTATGACTATCTCCTTGAAGAAGATATTCTTTACATCCGATAAACCATAAATACTACAGAAGCTACCTCAGGCAGAACACGCACATTTGATATCTTGGAAATATTCAGTCTATATGAGGATGAGTTATGAAGGTGAACTAATTTAATATATCTGGTTGCCTGGTGGACACCCACAATTTGCAATTTAATCATCCACAAGTCATGGTGTGTTCATAATTGTATTAGACTTTGAAATAAGGCAATACTGGCTATGCTGAGACAAAATAAAACAGCCCACCTTTTCATGTTTATGGTAATTCATCAAGGAAATGGTAGTAACGCACAAGGTGAATTAAAGCATTAGAGCTGCACTGCATGAAGAGAAAATAGATTGCAG
This sequence comes from Heteronetta atricapilla, assembly GCA_011075105.1. NCBI lineage: Eukaryota > Metazoa > Chordata > Aves > Anseriformes > Anatidae > Heteronetta > Heteronetta atricapilla. The sequence continues at coordinate 15,450,304 of CM021744.1, forward strand.
ACAGATTTTTGAAACTACAACATACAGCAGCGTTTGTATCGTTATTGTCCCTTCAGATTTACACAAGGAAAACAACACCTGCACTTTCATTCTGTATAACTAGCAAGGTTTTTTTTTTTTTCTGTAAGATATTCTTAAAAATCTCAACACTTCCAGAGTCAATAAAAATGAACCTCTACTTAAAAAACAGAGGCAGAGGCATTAGCCCTCGCAAAATAAGACTTATCAGAATTGTTGATATACATTAAATATTTTTTTAGAAACACTGAACTAGGTAGGCAAGGTTATTTTCATATTTTCATGGCTTAGACTCTCAAATGGAATAAAGCACAAGGATTTTCTTTCAGTAAACATTTAGTTACTTAGAGAAAAGAAACTGATGTCTTCTGAAAATATTGAGGGAGATCATACTACAATAATCCAGGCTAGCGCACATTTTTTGGAAGTAACAGACCCAGGTCCAAATCTCTGCTTTGAATGAAGAAGACGTAGACATGATCAGTCATCCTATTTCACATGAATAAAAACAGTTCTAGCAACAGGACTGAAGGAGACCTTCCCTTCACCCTACGGCTGATCATTCTGTGAACAGGATACTTTGCTGTGAGCTGGGAGACATGCGACGCCTCAGGTACAAGAAAATATTGAAACTCTTGTGCATCTCCAGATTTGAGCAGAGAGCAAAATACCTTTCAAGCTTTTTGTTTTGTTAATAAAATCTAGGAAGAAAATCTTATTTTGGGTTGAGCAAATTCTTTTTCATTTTTTTTAGTGTTGCCACAGATTCAAAAGGAAAAAGCAAGCAAACGAACAAAACAAAAACCAGAGCGATACATTAACTCATGTAACTCATATCCATGTACATTCATGGGGGAGGAAAAAGGGAAGAGGTAAACTGGAAAAGGAGCAAAGGAAGAATCTGCAGGACCTCATCCTAAAAATTTCAAGCAAGGCACTGCGGTCTGGTTTTATCAGCAGAGGAAAGCTCTCTGACCTCAGCTCACAGTGCAGAACCAGGTCCTCACTAGCCCTGAAACCCCTGGGTGACAAAGGCTGGGTGGTGCTGAACAGAAGGCTGGGTTGCTCTCAGCAAGACACTGAAGGGAAAGAAGAGAGGACTCAGTTGATTGAATTCTCTCAGCAGAGGGGGACAGGTTGACACTGGGTCTGAATTTCTGGTTTCTTTTGCAAGAGAGAAGGGGAGTTCATACACATAAATGAATCTGAGCAAGGGAAATCTAGTAACTACCACTCTTAATGGTGTTCAGAAATATTTTCAAGTATGGATCACTATGCACTGATCAAAGAAGATGAACATGTAGCTGTGCAGCTCCTTAAGAGCAAGCAAATCTCCTTTACTTGGAAGCTAGTCAATGTATGGACTACAGTATTTCAGATGCTGCAACAGAAAAAAAAAAAAAAAAAAAAAAAGAGGTGGTTAACACTGCTGTTAACTCTGAAGTCTTCTTGCTCTGAGTATTATCATTGACAGCTTTAGAAACACCACTGTATCATAAAGTCATCTCATTCCTTACCAAAAGACAAACACATAGCAAGATCTCTAATAAAAAAAGAAAAGATTAATTGGAGAGCTGTCTTCAGAGACCAAATGTTCCAGACCTGACAGTTTTATAATGTAAGTAATTAGGGCAACCTTATGAGTTATGTTATCAGAGCAAGCACCATGATCAGCAGTTGTTTATATTTCAGGGTCTATTCACGAGTACAGTATACAGAAAGTAGAGCACTAAAGACAGAAGAAACAGATGTTGCCAGAATAGAGTTGACTTGTCAGCTGATTGTCGTTCTTTCCCTAACAATGCCTTCAATGAATGCATCTTCATTAAAATAAATTTAATCTTCAGTAAAATCAAGTAAACTGTTGCCTGTGGATGCAACCTGTAGAAGTAGCAAATAATGCACTTCTACAGATGGCACATCAAGTCAACTTCTTTTGTAAAGTGAAGATTAAAGGTAAGCATAGCAGTTCAGGGGAAAAAAACACAACCATTTGCACTAACCTCTGCTCATTTCTTCAATTGTGTATGACCTATATTTCTGCTAATGTTCTTAAGTGTTCGTGGCCACTGTTGGGGGAATACATGTGGCTCCTCCTCTAGGCACACGGGTGGCTAACAATAGCTGGAAAGAAACAAGAGCCTAAATAACCAAAACTGAGGCAGCATTTGCCCCCAAACAGGTAATGCTAAAGACAATGACCATTTGCCAGATAAAACAATAAGCAGGGAATTACTAAGAGAAAAAAAGGAGTCAGCTTGAAAAAAAAGTATACAAGAGACATGGAGATCTGCAACAAAGAGAAGAAAGACGAGGGTGACACATCAGTGAGAGATGAGTTTGATATTTGCCAGCAGTCACTCCAACAGCATCACAACCTCTGCCTGGCCAGAGGATGGGGTTTTGTACCACACAACAAAGACTTCGTGCAAAACAGGGCAAGTCTGTGAAGTGGGCTAGGAACTTTTGGGGATTAGTTATACAATAGTATATAGAATAGTACAGCATAGAACAGTAATTTGTAGGTACTTCTCAACACTTTGCAAGTGTCAGGTATTGGGGTTTATAGTATTCCATAGTAACCCGTGGTATTACTGATTGTGTTTGAGTGCATAGCTCAGTGACTGCATGTTAATTACATGTCATTAACAAATCAATGGATTGCTTTGATCATGATTGATTTAAAGAATTTGAACTGAGGTTTTTCTCTGTCAGTTTTTCATTAGATCTCAGTGTTACTTACTTAGCTTTCTTTTTTCTTATGTCTGCACTTGTTTGAGACCTTAAGGAGTGCCATATGCTCAGAAAGTAACTTCAGCTGAATTTAAACCTGATTTGAAATCAATTCTGTTTTTGGCTTTGTCAAATGAAAACTTGATAAACATCTAAAGGATGACAGATAATAACACATGGGATGTTTATCAGAAACAAAATTATAAATGGTAACACAGTTTGTCTCCCAACTCAAAAACTGTCGCATGTCTGATCGCACATCAGACACAAAATTCTGCAAGCACATGCAGTGCTTTCCTACACCGAGTAAGCACATGATCACAGATGAAAAGTAACAGTAGAAGTAAAGTTAACGAATGCAGAGTGTCCAACCTTCATGCCCCTGCAGCAAGGGGCAGGGGTACTTCCATAGAGGCACTAAGAAATTACCATTCCCTCTGTAGCTGCTTAGTGCATGTGGTGGGAAAGGCAAGAGGTTGAACTTTCCTTTAACTTTGTCATTGCTCTCTAAAATCTCGTTACGTATCTGCTTTTACTCCTGATGTCCCATTGGCTTGATGGATTTTTATCTATTTAAACTTCTGATAAAATGTAAGAATCAAGAATCTAGAATGCAAGATTAGTACTTTAAAGAGAACATCCCCAAGCCTCTTGAAAACGGTTTTATATCTATTCTCTTATTTCCATGACATAAAACAATGGTGAGAAATTACATTCAGAATGCTTCTCTTTCACCAGTAACACAGTATTCTCACGGAGAAGAGTAAAACATTTTTATGACATTCTCACTTCCTGTGGGGGAAGAAACAGTTCCTAATATCACAGACAGTATCAAATATGTAGTTTTCTATTCTGTATATGAGCTTTGGCCTCATTATTTCTCATATCTCAAAGTATAACTGAAGAGTTATACTGGTAAAACCAAAAATCACAAAAAGAATCCCTTACGGGAAAAACACAAGTACCTGCAAAGCAGCTAGTTTAAGTTGTTTTGGCAATTAACGCTCCAAAATGAAAACAGTACTGAACTTAGAAGTGAACTTTACGCTTGATGAAAACTCCAGAGACAACTGAAACAATGCAAGTTTCAGTTATTAGAAGTTGTTCATTCTTGTAGAATATTGTAGTCAAAATGAAGATATAAACAAACTCCTCAGGAAAATACATGTTTAATGAAGAAATTCAATGAAAACTACATTTTAAATCATCCTTCTGATATATGAATATTTCTTTATGATCTTAAGAACAACCTCAGGAAGACACGGGGGAAATAAAAGGATAGGATGTGTGTTGCAGGACTGAAATGGGAGCCAGCGGCTTTGTGCTGAGCAGACACAAGATACAGAAATAGTTTGTTAACACACACACTGACAGTGTGGGTAAAGAGACAATTTCAGCTTAAAGACAAGACTGGAATGGTTATTTCAGATAAAAATCTGGATTAATTAAAACTTTTACCTACAACTTACATAGAAAAAAGCCATGACTGCATTTTTGAACTTCTGTTGTTCCCTGGGCTGTCCCACAGACATGAGTACAATGGCATGAGTTCATGTGAACATGTGCACCATGAATTGCATGTGTTGGTGGTACGCACAGTGCTAAACAGGTCGGAAAGTACTGCACCAGGTTGCGCTGGGATACTTGGTGTCAGGCAGCATACAGCTTCCAAACAGCAGCAAACAACAAGCTTTCCCTTTATAGCATGGGAAAAAGGAGCAGTGCTGGCACAGCACAACCTTAACTTGCTCATGTCAGTGCAGCTGGGACTACTGCTCGTGCAGACCCCAGCCCACAACTGCTGCTCACTCTGAACCACATGGAGCTGGAGGCTAATATCCACGTGTCTACAACAGCTTCCTACAGCCCACTGTATGAGCTTGGAGCACAGAGTATCTTGAACTGGATGAAAAGGTATGGGTTTGGGCAGGGCAGATTTCATCTCAGCTTTCTGCACGATGAGAACATCTAAACTCTTTAACTTATATGTTCTTGCGGTAACTTCTAAGAAATGTTAACAGTTTGGTCTATGTCTACTGTAAGAGACTGATCTTTGACTAAAGCCACTGAGGAGGATACCCAAGTGGATAAATATCTTTTTCTTCTTTTTTAATACCATCGATGTAAATTTTCTTTGCAAAACAGTGTAAAGTGACTTTGGTTCCTGAGCACCAGATCCTAAACAGCTGATTCAATCCTTGCAATACCGATGGAAAAATATAAAGGTAATATACATCATAACAACAAGCCAAGAAATACAGCCATTTTTCGTAACTGAACTACATGTTTAAAATAATTTAAACAAGGAAAAGTAAATAAAGGATCAATGATTTATCTCAAAGGAATATTGCTGTAACCACGGGTTAATTACAAGCACCAGCATTTATTAGCATGCAGAGGAGCTAGATCTGGTTTACTTCCAAAGCAGCTCCAAGTATAATAAGACAAGGAAATGGTACACATGATAATAAATCATACACACAATTCCCTGTTTGTTTCATTAAACATCTTTACTCTGGAGGCACTGCATGCAGAGCTTCTTCCTGACAATAAAAAAACTCTGTGTAACTTACAGTTCCAGGGATGCATTGTGCCCCCAGAACTCATTTAGCTGAAAACGTAGAAAGAATTTCAGTTTACAGAAGTTTTCTCAGAATGACTACAGAACTTGTCATATAACTTTCCAAAACAAACTGTGTTATTTTTCTTTTATGTTCCCCTTGACATTTTTAGTTCTTTAGCTGTTTCTAAGTTTCAATTTTCACAAGAGTGGCAATGTTTTCTCTGATAAATAACAGAACTTTTAAAAAAATCTCAGGCATCTGTGAACATATGAAAGGCCAATATCATTAATTACGTTGTGCTTATATGTATAGAAGAAAAATGAAATAACAGAAGAATGAGAACACAGTGAGGTGTTTTAAACATATTGCTTTTTATATAAGAGATAACTAACAAACTCATTTTTACCTCTGCTGGGTCTGGCTGGGCTGTTACCTTTCCCTGCAGCAGCCCATCCAGTGCTGTGCTCTGCACGGGTAGCTAGAGCAGCACTGGTATCACAGCAGTGTTGTGTCTGCTGCTGAGCAGACAGCAGGCTGGGGGTGGACAAGAGGTGAGGAAGGAACATTTATGAGGGCAGCTGACCTAAACCAACCAAAGGGATATTCCATGCCATGTGGGGTCACACTCAGCAATAAAAGTGGAAAAGCGGAAGGAGGAGAGGAAGGTTCTCATTGTGAAAACTTCTGTCCTCCCAAACAACCACCACGCACATTGCATTGAGGCCCTGCTTCCCGGGACGTGGCCGAACATCACTTATTGATGGGAAGTAGGGAGTAGCAGTTACTATATGGTTAGTATACGGTTAAAATATAAATGATTATCCTCAAATATGCAAACCACTCACACAAATATATTGCAATGCCAGAAGTATAACAATGTGTAGAAACTCAATTGTCTTTGCATAAAAAATATGGCACATATTTGGCACACACCTTGAATATTTGTGTTTTCTGGTCACAGAAAGCTATTTTGCCTTTCCTCACTTTTGTGGAGGTTATTTACCCTTTCCTGTAATTGTAAAACTTCTCAGTATGTGCAGTGAATTCCTCTCTTGTGATTATTTTAACTAGTTTTTCATGTCCTGTTGAATCTAACTGCTTAATAGCTTCAACTGCACTTTTCAAACTTCCTTTCCTTATAAATCCTGACACTTTTTATTAATAGGATTTCCTATTTGATATGCCCTGAGTTGCAATGCCAGAAGAGTTACTTAAATTGTTGAAATTTATTTCTAAGTCTTTGTGGATTTGATCATGTAACTAAAGAGGCTTTACTCAGGATTGCAAAAGGACATGCCACACAGAAAGTTTAGAAAAACAGCAGTTGCAGGGCAGGCTGATTATGCTTTAGGTTTTTGGACTATGGGTCTAAGTGCCATGGTTTCTAATATCACAGTTTCATATATTTCTATTTAATTAGATATTCTAAGGGTCAAGGTCAAGCCATTCCTAGGTCTCTAAATCTCCAGGTAAGAATGAGGATGAATGACAAAACCTATGCCAGCAGGTAATCAGATCCTCTGTTATGAATATTTTTGATTTTGGAGGAGGACTTTGCTCTTTTTGTAGTAGGCACAGGAGGTAAAAAATGAGTATCAGGAGTGGTGGTCCCTGAAATACAAGAAGGAAAAGCGTGAGGAACGTATGATGCATGAAGAATAAATGATGGAGACATTCAGTAGCTGACAGGAAAAAAATTCAGACAGCCAACACCAACAGAAAGTCCAAGGGAACTGACTGTTCAAGCCTTTTAGAAAAGTTTGTTTATATGCCAGTACATACTAATGTCTCTCTAAGAACGTACTCCTGTTGTCAGCAGGTTGTCAGAAAGCTGTCAGAAAGTCTCACCACATCAAAAGTTTGTTTAAGGACAGGCCTTGTGTTTCAGGCAAGCTCACATCACTTGAACTTCCTGCACTGTCACGCCAGCTGCATTTTTATGTAGAAAATAAGATTTTACACTAAACAGCTTTTCATGTAAAAAGCTAATTTGTGTAGATACTTTTCAACAAAACTTTATCAGACCTATGATGTGAATCTGATGTCTTCAACATCAGATCTGCTTATGCTCTTTAAATGTGGTGCTTAAATATACACATCTTATCTTGCACAAGATTCACAAAGTTCATTTCCAGTGTTAAAAGTCCCAGTATGACCTGTATTGAACATAGCACGCAGAACATTTTACGTTCTGTTAAACTCACTGTGCTCACTAAAACTGTGTCTCATACTTTAGTACTGTGAGAAGAATCCCTGTAAATCACATCACATCAGGACTTACATATATAACAAATATAACCAATACAAAAGTAAATGAATCTTCAACATATATGAATATCTTAATTAGATAAACTAATGCTAATCAATGGAATGAAATCAAATGTGATGAATAACAAGTTGATTCTTAACCATGCCAATTCTGATATACCAAAATCCTCTCAAAAATCTGCTCGTAAATGCAAGGTGTCAAAAGGCATTGATACCACAATCAGCATGGGATTCACACACAGGATACTGCAGATATTGAAAATGTGATTAGTTCTTCTTTGACTGCAGCTACTACTTCTCCCATTTTCTCCCCAGTATTTTCTATATTCAGATGATCACCAAAGTTTGCTATTTGTTTTAGTAAGAGCAATGAATAAATTATGTCAGCTCACATAAATCTATGAGGAATTATTTTCTTCCTGGATATGCACACATATCAAAAGCTCAACCTCATCCCTCACCTTACCACAATGTATTAGCATCTTGACTAAAATACTGTCACTGAGCTATCCAGGGGTTACTTCAGGTGAGTAAGACATGATTGTTTTTAATACAAGACATGAACTTTTTTAGAGCAATTTCCCTATCTAAAACTGTTTATTGATAATTCCATCTTTATTTCCAATAATTATGTTTCTACTATAAGTTATATTCCTATTAGTTGGGAGAAAGAATTCACATCCTCCTCTGTTGTCTCCCCTTCAAATGGTGACTAGGATCTACGCAACCAGCAATACTGCACAGTGTTACATTACACTGCAGTTATGCAGCAGGCTTTCCCTCTGTGAAGTTCTCTTATGATCAACTAGCATGTCTACATTATTGTCTGCAGACAACACACTTCTTGAATTATTTATTTCTTGAGTTATAACTGGGATTATACACACAAACATGCAGGACACTCTGGGGCACCAAGTCATCTGCTACCTTTTAAATCACTGTAATATATTCATCTGTTTTCATTATATATATAATATTTATAGACATATTTGCAAGCTTCAGTTCTAAAATCATATATTTCATAAGAAATGGAAACGCAGTAATTAATATATAATAAACTATTAATTACTTTTAAAGGCTATTAAATCTGCTGGGTGTTTCTTCAAGGATGGCTGCCCATACCATACAATTTCAAATTTCTCTGAATTTCTCTGGATATGCCTATCCATTAAGGGAAAAAAATGTCAAACCAGTTATCTCTCACTTAATGCATCATTCTGTAAGACAAGTTTTCCCTATCCCATGTGATGTCTCTTGATAAAGTAGTAATATTTACAAACAGCATTTTTTTTTTTCAAAAGGAGTTTATGAGTCTACTTGGCAAACTGAAGTTTAATTTCACATTATTTTTTTCGCAGTTATGACAACCAGTTGTGGTATTTCTTAAAACCAATAATGGTCATTCATTCTTCTACTTTGTGATAATTCGACATATTAAGCACAAACCCAGAAGGAAATGATCTCAATGAATAATATGACAAAATAATGCAATGCACTTTAGCTTCTATTCTGCTGATGGATTTTAAGCCAGTCTTTAGGAAATGATAATGTTGTTTTGAAGATGAATCTACTCATAACTGACACACTATGACAAACAATTTATTTTCAAAGTAGCAATTTATGAGAACCAGGTGAAAGATGATAAAAACTTAATGAAAGTTTGAAAACATTACAGGACTGAAGGCAGTGCATCAATATCTGAATCTCCAATCAAGAAAGTACCGTCCTTAATGGTTTTTTAGAGCTCTGCCTCTAGAGCTATAATGTTAAGTTATCCAGGTCACAAAGCTCCAATCTTCCCAGTCTTTCTCCTCGGTGTGAGATTATGAAATCCATTTATCTTAACCCAGTAGAACACTCTATCTACAGAAACAACACATGCTGCTGTCAAAGAAGCAAACAGCATTGGAAAGCCTTCTGATATATTTATTAACTGCTTTAGTGTTACTTTATTAGAGGAATAATATAAACTCAGACACAGGCTTCTTATTGAAGCAATGGGACAGAAATCTGAGACTTGCTACTGCAAGTGGTGCTATTGCAATGCCCCTATCTCCAACTGACAGTAAACTTTTCATTAATATTGCACTCTTAAGTAAAAGTAGGTATGCTGCTTCCTGCCTCTTAAGCTTCATTTAGTTGCAGAACGAGAACAAATAAAGTTAACTGGTAACAAGTAGGCAGAATAAACAGAGAACAAGGAACATGCATAAGCACCATGACGTGAAGCAAATAATGACATTTGATTGAGTAATCTAAGCAACTTTTTCCAAAGTAATTACCAAGCCGAATGAAATAGCTGAATTCAGTGAACACACGTATACCTATACACAATACATCTACCCTACTGAGAACTATTGCCAGCTTCCAAAAATCAAATTTTTAAAACCCAGAGGACCAAAATCGTTCAGACTTGTGGCTGTCAGTTATGTTTTTGTGAAAAATGCAGTCTTTCCCAGAATCTAGTATCAGTTTCGTGTCATTTTTTACTCTCAATTTTTATTGTCACGTTGTCAATTTAGCAGCTAACACAAACAAGCCCCCCTAGATTTCATATTCTGGTTCCATTTAATTAATGGTAGACTAAAATTGAGTTACTTTAGACTTGATTTTTGAGGACCTTTATATATACTCTTAATATTTATTTGCACAGCTTTAGCTTAAAATGCCTTTGTCCTACCACCTGTGGACCCCAATCACTGTTTACTAATATTCCAAAGGAAAAGACAAAAGATAGGATATATAAAGACCAGACCTAAAAAGAAACAAATGTTACAACAGTATTTGCAGTCTCTGTTGTCAACATTTTGAGAGGCTATCTCAGCATAGGAGAGGAATCCTGAAAAAATAATTCTATGGCTTTGCAGATGTAAACTGTCAGAATTTAAGCACTAACTTACTGAATGAGAGATGATGGGCAAGAGCATGCCCACCTACCAGTATTAAAAGCAATTGATGCAGATTGCTGGACAAGAGTCCAGAACAGGATAGATGGAAAGTTCAAGGAGAAGGGTTACTTTTTTTCCCCGTCACTTTGTCACTTCCTCACCTCTCTCTCAAGGATCTTTGGATGAGAAATAAAAGGCAGAAGTAGAGAAAAAAGACAGGAAAAGAGTAAGTCTGAGGATGAGAAGAAATTACAAAGGCTATTTGAATTATTGGACTAGATGATTTTTAAGGGTCCTTTCCAACCCAAATCATTCTATGACTCTACAAACTTTCCACAGATTAACACCAGTAGATCTATATTCCCACATTTTTCTAGGTTGCCACAGTTATCTGCTTTCTGTGAAGCTATTTGAACTGGATTCTTTTTTTAATAATAAAAAAAAAAAACTCTCAATCAGGAAAATACATATTCTGTTGCATCCTATAATTCCATTCTTCATGGTCACTTCACAGTGTCAGTGTAAAAGGGAGATGATTCAAATGCCCTGGAAAATGTTAGGGATGACACATTATCAAAAGGATCTATAATCAAAATGAACTACTCCATTATATTTTAGAGCTATGTGGACAGTGATCAGCACTTACCAGTTGAAATGGCTCAGCAATGTTTTTTTTTTTTAATTCTTGGACCTGTAATAGAAGCCAACAATGCACAGGCAATGGTAAGGTTTTTAATGCATGCAAATTTGCAAGGCACAATGCATTTAATAATCCCTCATCTAAGTAAGCTGTAAAGAAGCCAGCAGGAGAAATAATTAATTCACATTAATAGCTGTCCGTGTGGTTTACTGCAGTGCCTGAGTTAAAATAATAATAATAATAATAATAACCTGAAGAGCTAGAAGTAATAGTTCACTCTGCAACAACTATTTACATTTTGATTCTCTAAAAAAACCATAAGTGCATTAGATGTTAAACACCTGGTTCATTTAACAGAGAGTAAGGTTTGCCAACAGCAAACTATAGTAACACAGCAATTTGCCAAAAATTAACAAAGCCAGCTTTTCATAGGCACTGAGTTTACAACCAGGGAATCATTTCAGAGAAAGTCCTTGTTTATCCATCAGTTGCCATCATGGAAGATATTCCCACATAGAGCCTTTTGAAGTAAAAATAGTGATGGAATAATTGTATCACAAAAATCAACATTAAATTGAATATAGTATTGCTAAGTGGTGTTAGCCTCGTGAACTTCATAATGTTCTAAAATAACGTTGAAAAATACAATAATATGAAGAATCACAGAATCACAGAATTGTAGGGGCTGGAAGGAACCTCAAAAGATCATCAGGTCCAAACCCCCTGCCAAAGCAGGTTCCTTAGAGCAGGTTGCCCAGGTAGGCCTCCAGACGGGTCTTGACTATCTCCAGAGAAGGAGACTCCACAACCTCCCTGGGCAGCCTGTTCCAGTGCTCTGTCACCCTCACCGTGAAGTTCTTTCACATGTTGGTGCAGAACTTCCTGTGCTCCATCTTGTGGCCACTGCCCTGTGTCCTGTCCCCACAAACCACTGAAAAGAGGTTGGCCAAGAAACCTTGCATGAAACCATGGTTAAGATCTACAACAGCTATTAACTTTGAGTTTCAACTCATCAATCTCTAAGTTTTATTTTATTCACATTGTTTCACGCTAACGTTTTTTCTGCTTTGTCTAGTTAAGCCATTGGAGATCTTTCTGTACAATGAAGCTGTTCTAATAGAGCCATTTGTATGTTAGCTTCATGCTCTGTTATGAAGAGAGTGACTGAGAAGGGGAGGAAGAGAAGCAGCGCTATAGCCTGACCACAATCCCCATTCCCCCATTCTCCTGCGCTGCTCGGGGAGAGGAGGTGGAAGAGGGTGGATGGGGGGGGGGAGGTGTTTTTGGTTGCTATCCTTTGTTTCTCAATTCTCTTGCTTGTTAGTAATAATTTTTATTAACTCCCTACTCCGAGTCTGTTTTGCCTGTCATGGTAATTGTTGAGCGATATCCCCGTCCTTGTGTCAACCCTTGAGCCCTTTGCATCGTGTTTTCTTCCCCTTTCCCTTTGAGGAGGGGGAGTGAAAGAGCAGCTGAGGTGGAACTTGGCTGCCCATGCAAATAAAACCACCACAATTACATAACTTGCTTGGAATCTTCCTTGCAATCTACCTTCCCCAAAACGTTGAGGTTCAAAACCCCCAAGCTCGGGTCAATCAAACAATCAGTTGCAAGTATTTCTAAGGTATAACTTTACCTTTGGCCAGTAGAGAACTGAACACCAGTTTGTGTTCATGGTTAAATTTTCATGACCAGCAACATTCCTAAACACAAGGGTATATCTTGTCTAGTGAGTAATTGAGCCTGTTGTGTTTGAGAGAAATAAAATTGTGTTTTTGCAGTGGAAAATTCCACTAACCTCGCATATTAAAAAGTGATTGTGTAGGTGTAAGAGTATGTTAAGCAAATAAGGGGAAGGTCCCACTGTCCCAAAAATAGGATAGCTAAGAAAAACAAAACAAGAAGTGCAAAATTAGTAAAAACAAAAAATCATGGACCCTCTAGTCACAACAGAAGAAGGGGGGGAGAAGGAAGAGAAAGGAGAAATTAATGGTTGGTCAAATAAAATTGTACATATATGGTATAGTAATAAGCATTGTGTAGTTTGTGAACCCACAGTACTCAGCCAATGAGGATACAGGAGGAATCAAGCGTCAGGTAATAGAAAACATAAGGTTATAATAGACTTTTGCTGTGTGTTCCTGCTTGCAGGATGCCCACCATTGCAATAGCAAATAAAAATGCTACTTCGCTGAGATCCTTGCCTGAGCCTATGTTACAGACTACAGATCATTTCTCACATATTGAAATATACTAATCAACAGAAAGCTTAAATATATTTTCTAGAGAAGTGATAAACTGTTCTTATAATCTTAAAAGAAGTTTGGCATGTCTGAAATGGGATGTTTACGTGACACTAGATGTGACACAGATGTACAACTCAGGTGACCTTTTTAAATGAAGTGACAATATTCTCTCTAGTGTTTCAATTGAAATTGTAATTATTGGAAAATACATTTTTGATAATTTGGTATTGGATTTAAAACATCATCAAAACAAGACAGCATTTAATAAAACTATTTTTCCCCAAAGATATATTGGTCTTTTTCAATGGAAATATTTTTCCCTGGTAAAAGTCTTATTTGTCTGAAAAGCTGTTTCAAATCAACATTTCCAAGTTAAGTTAAAATAATCACTCATAATTTAAAGAGATTAAAAAACATTCTGCAAGAAATGTGCATTTGTAACCAGGACATATATTTTCTCCTGACAAGTGATAACTGCAATAAAGCAGAATGCATCCATAGATAAAAGTTGCACAGAAGCCATCTGAAATAATTTTGTTTATCACGTTGCCTAATTTTGAGCCACGTGGAGTGGTGATTTACCTTAGAAATTCTCAACTTTTTAATATTAATAGAATAACATAAATCAAGTTAGGACTCAATGTAACTATATGCTGCATTTAGCTCAAATAACACAGTTTTAATCAGCATGAGAACACTACCTAATTTTCATTCTCCATATGATAGGCTTTGTTTTGCTTTCCACCATCCAATGTCATATAGAAGTCATTGTAAGAGACGCTATTTTCGGAACACGAGTATTTGGTATCATCTGCTGAACAGCCTTGGTAGTCAGTGAGATAAATGGATACATATAGTAGTTTGTTTTACAAACTTTGTTGTGTTGTGCTTACAACAATGTTGTGAAGCGTCCACACTAGAAGAAAAAGTAATGGTTTGTAAACATTTCCTGGCTTGTCTTTCACGTCCTTCATCTCATGTATAGAACAATGAAGTGAGGAAACTGGTATCAGGAATCCTAACAGTCTTTCCAAAGTGTGATGAATGTAACTGTATGGGATGATTTGGAGTTGTAGCATGAATGTAACTGTATGGGATGATCTGGAGTTGTAGCATGCCTTTTTGCTTGCATCGTAAGAATCATCTGAACAGCTGCAATCATATATACACGAATGCACACCCAAAGAAATATAGAGATGTTTTTTAACATAGGGATTTAATTTATCATACACCCCTTCTCTTGCAACCAGAGTGCTAGTATGCTTTTCCTGTTCCTGAAGTTTTGACTAGGAGAAAGGATGTTCAAGGGACAATGAACCAAGGTCATTACCTCAGGGAAAGACAAACTAAACCATTCTGGGCAGAAGAGTTTCAATTCTGTCACGTTTTCTCATCTATTCTTATAATGTGGGACTTCTTTTTCACTCCCCATGTTTTTTGGGGGGGGTTGATTTCATTAAGAGTCTGACACCCCTCCATCTTCCATACACCTACCACTGCATACGGCCTTTTGGAGAAAGGAGGAAGAGCAAGTCTCATACATCACCGTGCTGCATCTCACAATGCAGAAAGATCTCGTTATCTGTTCCTTCAACCTTTTATTGCCAAAAGTTAGTGGCTGGTAATGCTTATAAGTATCCAGATGGTTCAGGGTAAAAATTTCTTCCACATATGAGTGGCTAAGACTTTCTTTTTACAATATTAAAAAAAATAAAAAATAAAATTTAATAAATAAATAAATAAATAAATAAATAAATAAATAAATCTGAAGCATGATCCTTGTGTCGGTGTCAGTGGAGCCATTTTTAGCAAAGATAAACCAGAGAATGAAAGTAACAGCATGAAATTTCTTCACAAATCTCTCCCATTACTCTCACTCATAATATGTAATTTTTTTTTTTTATTGTTTGAAGTTACTTTTACTCAGGGATCTTGTTGCCCCTTTTTCTTCTGGATTAGAAGCATCTTTTACAGTTAGAAGACCACAATCAGTTCATCTCAGGCAGTCACACAAACTAATTTAAGTTCCTTACTTCTCCCCATGTTTTTGCAGGCATTGACCAATTCTTTTGGCACTTATCTGCATAGATTTCAGTATGGTCACATTTTTTCTTAAAATGGAAGTGCCATCATAGCAAGTCTCTCTAAAGCAAGATACATATACAGTTTTTCTAAATTGAAATTTACTTTTCTTACAGATTGATAGATTATAGTATATGACTACAAATGCTTTATAAGTATACATTGAGATATACAATGCAAAATTGGCTTAAGAGAATTTGATTCAAAAACCTTGAGAGAACACACACACAAAAATCAAGATTCAAAAAATTCATATTGCAACACATCCAAAGTACAGAACAGAAACATATGCCAGAACATACTGGCATTTTACAGTGAAATAACCGGTTATAAGGAGACACTGTACAAACAAACAAACAAAAAAATGCATTTTCATAGTCCAGGGCAATCAAGAGACTGTAATTATTCTGTAGTACTCAGCTCAGCATTAAATATTAAATGCAGACATGAGAACATAAACTAAATTTGTAGCAAGAGAGTAAGCAAAAAGTATTCCGGATATTTCCTATTATCTGTTTTTACCATACAAACTACTAAAATTGTAACTAATTCTCTAAGAATTACTAGCATATTTACATGCTAGCATATTTGCAGCACCATATTTCCTCTCATTACCTCTAAAGGAACTTTTTTGCTTAGTCAAGATTAAGAAAGTTAAGATTATATAAATAACATAAGCAAAATCATACATTTTACTGTGCGAGAGCTGGAGGCACAGTATTCTCAGAGGGAGGTCACAGATCACTGAGTTTGTTCCCTGCCTCAGTGGTTACAGCTTGGAATATTCACCTGAAGGCTTAATCTAAACTACAAAAACAATTATTGTCAAAGACTAATCCTTAATCCTTGAGGTTTATTCACATCACAGAACATTGTTGCTCTCCAAGGTTTCTTCACCAGGAGACAAACTGCAGAGATAAAGGTTTGCAGATGGTTTGGGAAGAAATGGTGGAAGTCTTCCTGCTTTCTTATATTCAGCTGGGGAATAAAGTAACATTTATAGATGAGCTCAAAGCATGCATCTATACCAATTAACCAGCATGAGGGGAAATGGAGATTTTACCATTGGGATAGACTAGCAAATTGGGAAGCAGCTGACAGAACAAAAATTGTTTGGGTAATTTACATTGAAAAGTATAACCCCTTGTATACCAAGTACTACAACTTTAAAGAGAATTTAACAAAAAGTCAGTGTAGATAAGTTATAAAACTTTCAGGTAAATTTTATATATCACAGTGGAAACCAAACTCTGAAACCTGGTTTGACTTCCAAAGCAGGCAAGTACAATCTAGATGAAAATGACACAACCTCAAATCCTCTGACCCTCCACATTTGCAAGTAAATTGCATCAAATGCATTTTAGTAACTTTGAAATGCCTGGAAGAAAATGCTGCTCCTCCTTATAGTGACTTTTAGCAGTTCAAACAATAAGTCAACTCATCTCCAAGAGCTGCCTATTTCAATTTATATCTCTGTACGAGTGCCATCAAATTTCTGGCAAAATTCTACTGCAAGTTCAACCATGCCAACCAGTGCCATTCGTCAGATAGCTGCCAGGGACACCTCAGGAACTGTCCCAGAGCTCACTAAAGGCAGTCACTGATTCAAAGGCCTTGGATGTAACTCACAAAGAAACTAGTGTACATACAGTATTAAGTTAGGCAAGCTGAAGGAAAGGTTAGAGAAAGATAAATTCATCTCTAATGCTGAATAAAATAAATCGGGGCTAAAAAATGTATCAGAAGAAGCAACTTCAGTAGACTCTTTCTGTCATTATCCTAACTGAAGTAAACTGCAAAGGCAATTATTTTCATGTATGTATTCCTAATCCTATTAACAGGATATTATTTCCTGGTTTTCTGCATTTCTAAAATATGTTAGACTTTAAGTCTTAAATTTGAATTTGTATTTTCATTATGATTTGGCAAATAGTTTATTACTTTGCCATAAAACTATATTTCTTCTCCAAAATAAGTAGTAAAAATATTACTAAGAATCACCATGATGTTCTGCTTCTGGGAAAAATACTCTTTTTCAACGTTGTGAATAAAACAGCAGTTTCATTATAGATTTTGGAACAAATTTCATCACCAGTTTATATCAACCAAAAACTTTGACCTCCTTTGGCTATAGCATAGTAGCTCCCAACTTTGGTTTCACTTGGGAATTCTTTTTGAGAAAAATAGTGGGTCGATCCTCAGAAAACCACGATAGAATCAACTAAGCTTAAAAAGTGAAATAGAAGATATATCCTTCCATCTTTTGAAGTGTTCTCAAAACCTTTCCTGTTATATTGATGATCCACTTAATCTTCTTCATCTTAATCTGATTATTTTGTTCACACTGCTTCAGAAATTAGCCTGGAAAAGATGTCTTAGTTAAATACCAAGAGCTCATCTTTGTAACATCAGTGCTATGTGATCACTTCTTTACATCATATTTCCACAAGAACTGTATAACCTACTGTAAAATCCACTTAATTCATTATTACCAAAGGGAATTTTACTGTCAGAAAGATCTACATGCATTTTTATCAGTTGAGTTTACTAAAAAGCAGATGGAAAGAAAAAATTTCCATACTCCATTATCACAGCAGATGTAATTAATCATAAATCTCATGGCAGATGGAACAGCCTTGGAAATCTCTGCAATACTTCCTAAACTGCTGCATTTGCTGCTTTGGGATACTGTAAAGCAAACAAAAATTCCTTGACATTCAAGTACAATTTTCATGTTTAAATATCTACTCTGCCCTCAGTGTTTCCTGTTTTCTTATTCTTTGGCTTAAAGGATAGGTTCAACTAGAATTAAGGCAGCTGTGTTTTGAGCATTGTTAATTGTCTTCAGTTTAAAGCACTTACACTTGATCCACTATTTTATTACGAATCCACCATGAATACTGTGATAGCTGATTGGCACCATTCCTCTTGTTACAATTCTAATTCGAATATTTCCAACCTGTATTTCTCTTTGTATGCACCTGCACTTCCAAAAAGAGCATTTACTTCTAGTTTAAATGCCGTGATGCCTAGTCTTATTCCTCTTGGTCTTGCAAACTGAATTGCTGATGTTTGGATAGGGGAACAAGGATTTCAGAAAGAGCTGTATCTTTCATAAATTTTATGTTGCACTGTTACGATGCTAAAATTAAAAAAAAAAAAAAAAAAAAAAAAAAAAAAAAACAGTGGGGTCAAATATGCTTCTATATGCTCCTATAAGCTTTTTTTTTTTTTTCATTTTCACTCCATTTCATTCAGAAGTCTCATCCACTATCAGGTACAGATCACGATACTTTTAAAAACACATAAAACTGCGTCACTATTACAAAATCTGAATTGATCAAATATTTTTCATCATTTTTCAGGACTTGTCTGGCAGTTTTGATTTAATGAAGTTCTTAGGCAGTGGAAAGAGTCTGTAAAAGCCTAGAAGAGATGCAAATGTAATGAGAACTTCAGAGTCCCAATTTGTCTAATAAGTCCTCCAGCATTTATCACACCCACCAGGCAACACTATATACCATTCATCATTTTACACCTTACCAGTAAGGGATTTCTAGCTATGTATCACATCAAAATTCAGACTGTTTGCCTGAATGAAGTGAGTGGACTGATGATTTAGTGTAGAGTACCAGCTTTCATTGTTTTTTAATATTGTCTGCAACACCTCTGAAGGTGATTCTTATTTCAAAAACATGATAACATCAGTGCAGAGTTTAATTATTATTTCCTCCCCCTCCAACGATTTTATTTTAAAGAGTATTCAGGGAATTTCTATCCACATACAATTTGTTTTTATTTGATTCAAAAATTAAATTAAATTAAATTTAAAAAAAAAATGTAAAACCAACCAGGACCTCAAAACCTGCCAGTTTCATTTTCAATCTATCACTAATGCATTCATTAATCAAAGTATTTCATACATGATTCTGTGCAATTACCAGAATTGCCATTCCTCATAGCAACACTATTTCCGAATCACGATAAACTAAGGCTATGAAAAGGTTAAAATTGTATAATTTTTTATTCTTTAATACTAAAATCAACATTTCAGAAAAGTGGCATGGCAATTTTTTCCATAATCTCCAGAAAAGTAAGTGCTCGTGAACTTATTTCAGGGCTCTAATCCATGTATTAGGAGACTGAGAATTGCAGAAATTTCTGTTCATCTATTGGTATATTAAGACTGACAGACGTGGCAATTATACCCAATGCTTAAGTCTGTCAATTTCATGCCAATGATAGATGTCAGCACTTTCAACTTTTCCTTAGTGAATTTATAAAGCTCTAAAAAAGATCTGGAAGTTCTAAATTCATTCTTTATATTTTTTTTTTTTTTTTTTTTTTTTTGTCTCCCTGCCAATAAGAAAATGTTCCAAGTTAATTAAGTGAGGCTTTGTAACTTCTATATTAAAACATTTTTTAAAGCAGAGTACCTCAATCCCTTGACAATTGTACTAGGTCTGGCTGGGATGGAGTTACCTTTCCCTGCAGCAGCCCGTCCAGTGCTGTGCTCTGCACGGGTAGCTAGAGCAGCACTGGTATCACAGCAGTGTTGTGTCTGCTGCTGAGCAGTGCTGGCACCGCATCAGGACTCCCTCCAAGCCCCCCAGAGCCAGCAGGCTGGGGGTGGGCAAGTGATGGGGAGGGGACATCCCCATGGCAGCTGACCTAAACCAACCAAAGGGATATTCCATGCCATGTGGGGTCACACTCAGCAATAAAAGTGGGAAAGGGGTTGAATTTCAGTGTGTCAGAACAACGGTACTTTGTTGCATCTGGTTGGGAAGCCAATACCTGCAATCATTTAACAAGCTGTTCATGCTAATTGAGATTTGGGAGACTGCAATATTGCCTGCTCCTCCTCCTCCCGTAATCCTGTGTTTTTCTTAAGAGGACGTTTTGAAGAGATTCAAGGAGAAATGTAAAAATTGTGCCTTTTTTTTTCTTTTTTTTTTTTTGTTGTTGTTGAATGAACAGGCCTGTGGGAGGTTAAAACTGATAGGATGAAACAAAAATTCAGCTCTCCATTTCCCATATGACCCGCAAATTCCTATCTGAAATTTTTTATCTTTGCTTAGTTACTTAATTCGCTATGCTGTTGCAATATTCACAACTTCTATCATGTGCCCTGTTGTAGGTGTCCCAGTCCATGGCACACAGCCAGGGGTTTCAAGCAAGTGGAATTTTTACTCTTTGTATCTGAAGTGCTAGAACTAAATATCTAGATGAGAGGTTCAAAGGACTTTAGTGAAGCTCTGCAAACTCAGTAAGAATCTTCTTTCTTTCTATTTCACTTGCATGGAAACTGAGAAAAGAACACTCTCTAGATTATTTTCCAGATGTTCTTAAAATCCATTCTAGATTCTAGTATAACCGTACAACTCCTACTCCCAACAATTCTTAAATAAAATGTTTACCGACTGGAGTGCCGACATTATTTCTAGATATTTTAGTTACTGAATTTGAAGTTAATTACATGCTCAGTCAGGACAACTCTGTTTGATACCACTAATTCAGCTCAATTATCCAAATGGGATGTAATTGTTTTTTAGTTCATTATTCAAATGCAAACATAGCTCAAGCTGGTTGGTTTCCTTTTGCACGAGAAACCCTTACTGGTTTTGATTTGCATAACTTTGTGAAGACCTTCTTCATTATAAATACTGACAACAAATTTTAAATGTATTTTCTATTAATAAAATGTCTTTTCTTTCTTTAAAAAAAAAAAAAATCCAGGCTCAAAGCCCAATCTTGCAAATGGCTGCGTACTTTCTACACAACTTGCTAACCCTGTCAGACTATCATCTTTCCTCCCTAGAGGTTTTCAACCTTTTCAATTTGTTGCACTATAATACATTAGATGGAAGCCAATCCCAATGTCTAGTTCTGTTGATGACCTGGATAAATCCCATTAAATTAATTTTGCTTTATTATGCTAAAATCATCACTTGTGAAATGAGGGTTATGAAGCACAGATCCTGTGGTGAATGGCACTGAAGAGGAGGTAGGTGCTACTATTGATGAATTAGCTGTAGCAACAGATCCTTGAAAACAACATTTAAAAAAATCCAAAACTTTCTCTAGAAACACTATCCCATTCACAGGGATTTGTGTTAGCACTTTGATAACAAGCCCAAACTGCATTTCTTTACAGGGAGCAAAGAACAGCTTGTCTCCGCAGTCCATTTTAATTACCACCAAACTGCACTGGAAACTTGGCGGTTTTGAATTTCATAACACCCATGACTGACATCCCTAATTAATACTATTGTTTTTCTCCTCTGGCTGAATTTCCTGAGTGCCAACATGCATAGCATACACAATAAACAGACATTAAAGAAAATAACATCAATGTTAATCTCCAGCACAAATATATCAAATGCCTCAGTGAAGTGTACAGAACAGGAAAGCATTCCTATAAATAATGGATCATTGCAGGCTGATGATCTTTACCATCTTTTTAGTGTAGGAGGGTAATCTTTCCCCTCCTGTGTCCTTGATTTGAATTTTTGTACTGCACTGGGTAAAAGCGTATTACCAGCTCTTCTCGTCATTTGGCTTTGAAGTTTGAAAGTGAATGAACCTTCCAAAAGAGGGAAACAAAAACGGTCCAATGACGATGTAATGCAAAATGCTCTGCTGTGTGTTAGTCCCTGATTAGTTCTGACACCAGATTTTTCTTTTCATTTGTGTAGTTTTCATGTAGACCTAAGGCCAGGGAAATTCACAACGTTATGCATTTTGTTCATGTTAGTTCACGCTGGGCACATCTCTGATGTGCAGTAGAGCTCAGATCTCCAGGGCATTACAGACTAACTCCAGAAGAAGAATTAGCATATTTGAAAGCATCATCCACACCCAGCTGACAACTGCCCACATTTCATTTATGAACAGACTCTAACTACAGTGAACTGGAAAGAACTTTTACATATTTAAATATAGACTTAGAGACTTCTTATTTTAAATGCTGGATGATGGAAGGGTGTATGGAAATCTTACTGTGTCTTCTGTTTCTGACTCTGTAGACTGCTTTCAGATTTCTCACTTCCATGAGAACCAACAAAAACAAAAAATGAATAGCATGTTGGAAACCGTATTCAGAAATGGGTGCAACGGCAACTGTTGGAGTCTGTTCTGCAGCGCTGCTCAGCAAAACTAAAGGATGTATAACTGACTGCAGTCTGTTCATTTGGAGATTGGGCAGGAAATGTTTTTTCCTAGCCCATGAAAATGTTAAAAATATCAGAATCTCAGTAAAATGTCAAAATGTTCAATTCACTGAATTAAATAGTTTTGATATACTTTCGACTTAAATTTCAGTTTTTCTTTCTTGCAAATATCTGTCTGAGTTTAACTGAAGTTTTGAAACAGGATAATTAAATTAAGCTGGAGGAAAAAGTGCCATTTGAAAATAATTTGAAAATATAGTGGATGCTTCCACAACTTCAAACTTTACTTTAAAATGTTCTGAGTTAAGCCTGAACAAGCTCTCTATTGTCTATGTTCATTAACAATGTTCTCTACTGCCAGTACGTTCTGCAACTTATTTTTGGTTAACATGACTTTACAAAATTTCAAAATGCATATTTTTGCTTCACTTTCAAATCACATGAGAAAGCAAAATTGTCATATTTACTTTATCCTAGCAACTGATTTAGCCATAACCTTGCTAATATCAAGCAGAGTGTCCATCTACAGGGTTTGCTTTGCACACTTTTATCACAAGGTCATTCAGTCAGTAATTCATTCTTTGAACACAATATTCAAAGTCCAAAAGCCTGTGCATGTCATATGTCTTTTTTTTCATCTCTAATGTCATCTTCAAAGTCTGTGAAGAGCTTGGAAGAGGCTATAGTCCCCTGGTATCCTTGTGTTTCATGTTGTGTGGTTTAGAAGAAATGCTTTTATCAGGAAAAGCGTCACAAAAATTTCTTTATGAACCCCTTCAAGTTCTGTGCTTTGGTATCAGTACATTCCTAGAATCATTGGCACTGCCTGAATATTTCTTTTAAAACTTTGACAGGCTTAAATGTATGGAAATTTTAATGAACTTTGTCTTATCCTTTTCACCTCATGACACTTTCTACCCTTTTATTTCTCTCTTGATAATGCTACTTCCGCAGCCCCCTTTTAAGCAAATTCCTCTGAAAAACTCAGTGCAGTTGACAGCAGCCTCTCTTTTCGTATTTCTTTGGAAGTGCTTTGGGAGATGTACTTCTAGTAGGCAGAGGCAGATTGTCCCTGAAGCCATCTTTGGTGATAGATCACAAGAAGAATGACAGATGTGACACTAGGGACAAGAACATATATTGTCATAGGGTTCTGGAGAAAATATTTGTAATTTAAAAGTATTCTTGTTTGATTAGACAGAAACCCAGACTCTGCACCCCAGAATTTGTTGACTAAGTATCTTCAAGACATTGAAATTCTAAAATCAAAAACATGAACTTAAGTATAATACTAGCAACAATAACAACAAAAAATAACAATAATAAACCACCACTGTATTAGCATTTGTTCTATCTGCCCCTTCTACTCTTCTCCAGTCTTCCCTCACAAATTTCTTTTTTCTTTGCTTCTAATGGCTCTTCCATCCTACTCGTAAGCTAAAAATGTACCATCGACACTTTTTACGGATGCTAACATTTAAAATGCCACTACAAACTAAATGCAGAGAGAATGTACTCCTACCACATAACGGCATCCCAGATGTGCAGGGAAGTTACAGTTCTTGTGGTAGGTAGGTACTGAACCCGATGTACGTGTTCGAACTGTTCTCCACGGCTCGTTATCCAAACCATTATCTCTTCCATTTGCCAGTGCTACAGGTGCAGCAGTATGTGTGATCAGCTTGGTATCTTTTCTGCTGTATATTATAAGGCTGCATCACCATCTCTCTAGATATACCCTGTTCGTTTCAGTCTCATTCACCCTCCCTGGCACTGTTGAAAACAACTTGTGACAACTGACAGATGCTTGCCTTACCAGTTCAGCTTCAAGTAGTTATTGTGAGCATATTTTTTCGATTGTGTATGTAAAAAATAAAAAATAAAAATAGTAATAATGATGAACCATAGTACAAAAATGTTATTTCTGAATACAGCTGACTCCACACCCTCATGGTAAGAAAAAAAAAAAAAATCAAAATACTAGGAAACCGATTTAATGAGGAAAAAAATCTAAAAACCTAAACAATACCTACAAATCTGTGTAAGTATGAATTACTGCGCCCTTCAGGATAAATGTGCCTCTTAGACATGGGAGCCATTACTTCATTTTTATTTTAGATCCAACGTTACTTGAGTGTCGGTTATGATAATAGAGGCTGATGGTCAGGTCTGAGCTGTCATCGCTTTCAACGCTGTTTGCCTCAGAAGGCTGCACTGTGTGGTGTGACAGTTAAACACTGTCTGCTCTCATAATAACGACACTTCTGGGAAGGAATGGGCTTTTAGGAATTATCCATTCTATATATCCCTTTGAAAGTAACTGGTTCTACAAAACCTAGAGAGAAGCAATTGTGTTGAGAGGGATCATTTCGTCTGTGTTCAACACTATTGAAATCTGTGCTGTCATAGGAATTATGGTTCTTCATGGCTACCCACAAGAGAAGTAATAGCACAGGTCTCTGGTCAGGACTGGGGACTGTTAGACCCAAAGCATTCGGTGGCTGACTACCTTGAGAGGCAGAAAAAAATGCCTTCAGAATTCAGCACCACAAGCAGAGATCAATCAGCTAGGGCCCCCAAATTCCCCTCGGAAAAAGTAAAACCGTGGGAACCCCGTAATTATGATGCATCTCTTAATTGGATAAGTTCATCTGAAATCAGAAGAACCGCAACCATTAGGATGTACAGATCACAACCTCTGCCATCTGTTTGAGTGGCTCATTTCAACGTGTCCCATTCCACAAAGACTACACAGAGGCTTCACTCAGCTAACTGCCGGAGCTGATGCTTTGCTGTTATCTAGCACTTCAAAAAAAGCACCATATTTAATTTTCACCTACAGACATTAAAATGAGCTTTTAAAATGGGATTTGTGGTACTCAGTCCTGGAAAGTAGGACAGTTATATTAAGATACATAAATGTACATCCATTGCCTCGCCGGAGCCAGATTTGAAAATTTTACCATTGGCATTTCTCAATGTCTTTCACGGTACATCTTAAAAATATATCATAATATGGTAGAAATGCTTTAAAGTTGAAGACCAAAATTTCTCCTCTTGCTCATGCTTTGCCCAGTAAATAAACACAAATGGTTGTTAATCTATTCAGTTTGCTAATGGGATCATGCCAAATTCAAGAAAACATTGCAAATAATTGTAACTCACAATTCATCACAACACCCATCCTCATCTTTTCTCAGCCTTTTTTATTCCTTTTCCTTTTCCTCACTGACTGCCAGCTGCTGGTACAGATGTCATTTCCTGCCAGATGTTTTCATAAAAACCTCAATTATTATCTATCCACAGATGAGACAGCCATGCTATGGAGTTGTACAGACTTCTAAAGTCTGCACAAATCCAGACTTTGGGAGTATAAGAAAATATTAATTTTTTGCATTGCTCCTCAGACACTGGTTTACCCAGTGATTATACCTTGCAGGTGAAGGTTTCATCTGTGTGATTCTTTCTAAATGAAAGAATAAGACAAAGATCTATTTTTTAAATAAAGAAAAAAAGTGTAATGACATATTAAAGAGGAACTCAGAGCTCAAACCCACCACAAAGAAAAATATGCTAGGAGCATGGGGGTTGCAGTCAGTCCGTAATAGTTCCTTTCTGCTGCTTCTCCCTCCTCTCACTTCTCTTTTCTCTGGCCTCGGTTCCTCCCATGGGCTGCATGGATGCAGGATTAACCTCTTTCAGCATGGGCTTCTCTCCCGGCAGCTGTTCCTGCCAGCAGAACCAGCAAGGAGGCTGCAGGTTCCTTCAGGGAATAACCACCTGCTACACCGTGGGATCCTCCATGGGCTGCAGCACAGATATTTGCTCCCATGAGGTCTCTCCAGAGGCTGCAGAGAAATACCTGCTCCACCCTCATCTCTCCGGGGACTGCAGAGCAATCTCTGCTCCACTGTCCGCAGCATCTCCTCCCCTCTGTCTGACTGCAGCTTGCAAGGCTGTTCCTCACACCTTTTTGTTTCCCCACTCCTCGCACCGTGTGCACTTCCTTCAGTCTGATTTCCCAGAGGTGCACCGTGGTGGGGTTGCACAGCTGGATCCCGCTGTGTGCAGCGTGGGGCCTCCACTCAGTGCCCCCCCTCAGGCACCCTACCAGAACCTTACCAGGGTACCCACTGCAGAGTCCCTTCACCCCCTCAGGCTTTTTCTTTGGACTGTATGACAGATGGCGTGGGTGTGGGAAGCATCAGAGCATCCGGATGGACAGAAAGGCTGAAGATTTCAGTGCGGGCAACCAACAGCATGCTCATGAGAGCCAGCAGAACTGCTTACGTACCAGACCTAGCTCTGCCTTGGTAATAAGTCACAATAAAGATATAAAACACACCAGGAATAAAAACTTCTGTGTTAACTTTTTAGGAAAATTAATATAAATTGAATTAAACAAGAGATGAGGTAAACACAAAAATCTATGATACTGCACAATAATATATCATGCTTAGGTTTTGATCTTGCTCCATTTTAAGCTTCCATCACTCCCTTAACCTCTCCATTAGTGTAAAGTACAGCTGCGCAAGAACTCCCTGGCCAGCAAGCCTTGCATCATTACAATAACAGCTAGAATAAAGGAATGAAGTTTAAAGCATTACCTTTTTCAGCATCTGAAAATACAAAGATTACTAAGCCTGTTTTTCTTCAAAGCATTCTATCCTTGTAATGAATTCAGCACTGAAGGCTTACCTACAGGTGCCTGTGCATTACGAGTACAGGCAGCGTACAGACACAAGCAGCACCTGCAGCCCTCGTCCTCAGGAATGCTAAAAAAGGTTTCCAAACTTCTCTCTTCAGAAATAGCTGCCTTGGTAAACAAACAAATCCACACATACAAGTATTGCCTAAAATTCCTAGAGGGCCCAGGAACAGGTCACAGCCCCAGCACCCAGCTGTCTATGTGCCTCACAAGCATTGGTGCACTCTCCCAACACACACATTGCTTCCCAGTTCTTGGTCTCGGCTCGGACTGCTTGATGCAGGCTGGCAGGATTAGTGTTACCCTTTGACCTGAGTCTGCGAGAAAAGCAGAAGAATCCTCAGCAGCTCCCATCTGCTATTTACGGAGAAATACCACGCTCTTCCCAGATCCCAACAATGAGCTCACGGCCTCAGAGATCTCATAATGTCCTCAGCAGCACCAAGGAAGCCTGAGAAAGATTCAGAAACCGTACTGCATCTCAGGCCAGGCCTTAATCTAGAGACCAGACTACTTTTTCCAAGTGAATATATGTGAGCTACTTTTTATCTGCGGCGTAAGACACTAGTTTTCATGCGCGTGCTAGCTCTTTGAGCTAACACATGCTCCCTGGTATGACTCAGATTCAGCTCACAGAATGGAGTGGGTTCAGAGGAGATAAACATGCTCGGAGTAAAATCCCCTCAATACAGAGGAAGAGATGAAGAACAGAAATTGCCAAGGTGGTTTCACAGGCATACAGTGGCAGCTATATGTTCAGAACATAGCTTCTGTGCCTGACCCGGTGCCTGTTGGTGCTCACACCTATTTTGCCCAAGTCCAGGGCATTTTCTTTCCTGCCCAGATGATCCTCAGCATGCAAGGACTCTTCTTCTCCTCTGTCTTACTATTTTAAGGCAGTTTCTCAGCATTCATTTCTTCCTCTTAGCAAACAAGCCATCTAGTGAGAATTCACAGAGAAAGAGCTTTAAGAAATGGTGCTGACACTGATTATTTTGTTACCCATGACAGCAACTCAAGGGAGATTTTTCTTAACACACCTCGAGGAACCTCCAGAAAAAAAAAAAAAAAAAAAAAAAAAAAAAAAGGAAAAAGCAGCCAAACATGAAAATACACACCAATATAGCACATCTCGCTCACTTACTCTATTTAGGAGAATTCTTCTCCTGCCCTATATCTGGGCATAAGATCCCTGAAGCTACAACCTTCTCAAAAGAAAGCAACTAAAGACACTCTTAACCACATACACAAAGCAAGTAAAAAGTCTTTTTCACTACTTCACTTACCTGAGAATCTCTCCATTTCCAACTCACTACCTTTCGTATTCTGTTTGCCTCCATAAGAGCTATCTGCTCTCCTGCTTCGAGCTCATGATACAAAGAAAAGAACTCCTCACAAAAAGCTGAAAGGCTCCTGGGCCTTTCAAGCTGCTCTTTGAGGAATCCACCTATTTACCTACCCTGTGACCACATGGGCTATTTACTCAGATCTCCAGCTGTGCCTCAATCTAAAAGTTTCTAATTCTATTCTTTAGAGCACCCAACACATCTTCTGCCCATCCAAGTCTTGCTTCTTGTCTTGATCTGCACAACGGTACAGGTGGATTTATCTAAGGTGTTCGGAGCCAAGGAGATGAGATTTAACAGACAGAATCCCGGTTTGCTGATTTTGTGTGCTATCACTAAACACCACGGTCTGGTTTTGCATGTTGAAAGAGAAAACATCTCCATGACAAACTACATGATCCTGAGACTGTGAGCTAATAAGCTGTATTAGGCTTAATAAGCTACAAGACATAAAATATGTTTTCTGATTTAATAAATATGCCCCAAATAACAGATAACACTCGTGAGTCCTTTCATTAAATTTTGAATGTTTTCATTATAGATGACACCCACACACACAAAAATAAGACATGCAATATAACAAATTTTCCTACCGAGAAACACATCAATAAGATCCAAATCACAGCCACTCCTAACCAGAAGGCTCCTAATCGGACTGTAGGAACACCGCGAGCAGCATTAGCATCACGGTCACTGTTCACTGCTGGGGCACATTCCACTTGCAGCTTCAATTTTGGAAGGTATGAGGGCTGAGTATGATTAATCAGAGTCTATTTGTTGCAGGAGCTAATGGAAGAAACAGTGCTAAGCATTTTTCAGAAATGAATAATAACCTAGGTACCCGGCACCTGCAGGAGAAGTGAAGCATTACAAACAAATGAGGAATAATAGAGCTTATTGGGCATATAATGTTATTGTTTTATTTTAAAAGTGCAGAATAAGCAAACTAGAAGTAATCAACCCGAACACTTTCACCAACTAAATAACCTTTAAACTTTCTGATGTCCTATAAAACATCATGATTGATTAGCATCTGCACGAGTCTATCAAGGGGAATGGGACATACATGTTGTGAAATTACATTAGGATTTTACTCCTACCTTATCTCCATAAAAGGGTAGAGTCTGCTGTTCAAATAGTTAAAACACTGAGTTAATTATTTTAATGGCCCAGATCTTACTATTGTGTTTCCTGGGCTTATAACTTGCTCACAGAATTATTATTCAGGTCTTCAGAATTTCCAAATTAATGTCTGGAGACTGCCAGCAATTTTAAAAAGAAATTCCAAATACTTGTTTCCCTATATTGCCTTTTTTTTTTTTTTTTAATATGCATTGGTAGAGATCCATCTCGCTAACAGACTCAGGATCAAACAGTTTCCCTGCTTAGAACTTTAAATTAAAAATAATAATTAAAAAAAAAAAAAAAAAGAAATCTTAAAGGAAACAAGGGCTGATGCATATGCAGGTGGTAGGTTTACATCAGGACAACACACTGTTTAGACAGGTTAGCAGTTACTGCTTTTGCTGGGTAAAACATTGCCAATTTGATGATAGCTCATTTCTATGGGGTTAGAAATTTTATTTTGCCAATTGTATAAATCCTACCCTAGAAATCAAAACCGAACCTGGCTTCATCATTGCCAATTTATCAGTTTTAGCAGACAACTACTGCTGGTTTCATAATTTCCAATCATTTTTTTCTTCTCCCATAGCTACCTGCTAAAGAAGATTACTTCTATCTATTTTATCTATAAACCTCCTGAGCTCAAAATCTTCCTCCTGATGTGTCCTAATATAAGGAAGACTCCTCTTCAAGGAGTCTGCAGTGGAAATACTCTTGATTAACACCAGAGAAAGAACAGGAAATTTGTTGGCCACTAATTCTAGCCACTATATAGTAAGTCCCATTTAAAAGAAGAATTAATTCACAGTATACATGTATGAGCATCTAAGAAAAGGATTACAAGGTATTTATATTTCTGAACTATAAGCTGAGTATTGAGACTTGAGAGACTATTTGCTTATTTTTTAGAATGCTGAGAAGTTCAGAAAGTTGAGAAAAACAGAACTTTTGGGTGACACCTACATACCTACTGCCAAATCCTTTTGCTTTTATAGATCAAACTTCAGAAAATGAAAAAAAAAAAAAAACAAAACAACAAAAAAAAACAAAACCGTATCTTTTTTTTTTTTGCTATGAGAAAGTTAGGGAACAGAATTTTTAATACACTTAGAGCAATCACTATTAAATCTGAGGAATGCAAGGTGAATAAACTGAGAACGTGTTAGATGTTTGTGATGTGAAGCTGGCTAATATAAAATTCCTAGCCATCTTATTTCTCCTGAAGTTAGTGTATTTCTATGAGCCTTGTAGAAAACAATACATACCATTCTGCTCTGAAAGAAGTTAGATATTTATCAGGCAGGCTGACATTTGGGGTTAAATTTGCATTCAGAATACTTTAAATGTTCAAACTGAAAGGACTGAAAGCTTCTGTTTTGAAAAACAAAAATATCACACTGCAAAAAAAGAGAAAAAGAGACAGTGAAAACAACTGAATGATTGATTGAGAGATAAACACTGCACATTATTGTTTATTCAAGCAGCTAAGAGCACTAAATAAGGTCTTCCTAATATCATTACTATGGTGATTAACATCCTTTTTCACACTTAAAAATCATTCCTGAAATTCAAGAATGAATTGATTTCTTCCCACAATAATTAATTACTCTACATCTAATTGCAGGAAACAGTTTATTTTTCCAACTCTGCACTTGCAAAATAGTGGCTTAATTCTACCTCCTTTCATCTCCTGTTCTACGCAGTATTAGTAAACACTGGTGGTGTCAGGGTGATGCTGTCAAGTGTCTGCTCCTAGCCTTTTCTCTTTATAAAGAAAGCAGGATCTACCATCCTGTACCTCTTCCTCAGGAGAAGGAAAGTGGCTGGGTTTGAGTTTTAAAGAAGGAACTCAAGAAACAGCATGGTGAAAAATATTCAGTATGGTTTAAAAAGCACAGCCAAGTGTTCTGGTGTTTGCAATGAAAATGCTGTCTTGAGAGTTTGTGTGGTTATAAGATACCAGGGGTCACCTGGGCTGCAGTTCACCAAATAAGTGTTTGAGAGAAAATCCCTACAAAAAGCAAAAGAGTAAAAATTGCTGAGGAGCTATCAAGAATACCATGTTTTGTTTTCAGAAACTTTTTGGTTTTTGTTCAGCTTCTTCTTGACAGAGAGGACAGAGAAATGGTGTTTATGTTTCCTGTTCATCAGCTATGAGCATTTCTTGGTGTGAGTCTGCAAATAATATAATAGTGATGTCTGCCATTGCATAAACATGTTTTTTTTATTGATAGGTTTCACTTTAGCATCAGCAACACTGGAACACTCCGTGGCACCACTTACATATACTATATATGTAAACAGTGGTGTTAATCTACATGTAGTGCAATGAAAAAATGTGTGAAGTAGTTCTCTGCTCCCACATTTGCAATGAGAAATTTTTGGCAATAGTTATTCAGCACTGAAACAGTTTGGAACAGTTCTGTTTTTCCTATGGAAAACTAGCATGTAACAAAGTCTATAATAATATAATTTTTTTTGGATTTTTTTTCTTGGTGTAGTAGGTACTCATTTAACACAACTTCATCAAAAAGAATCAGATGCAGAATACCATCATTGTATCAAATCAAATCAACATTTTCAATCTCTGCCTAAGGATGACTTCTCTTCAGTAGCTCTCAGTATCTTTGTTCTTTTACTGAAAAAAAAAAAAATAGTATATTAAGCCTTATTAATACATTGCTGAAACACATTCTATGTCACCAGTGCAACCTTCGAAATATACAGAATTGGCTTTGAGACTCTTACCAACATCCAATTCCCAATGCACAAAATAAGCTAAGAAACAAGTTTCCTATACATATGTGCCCGTATGTGCACATACACTACTGTTCTATGGCTGTATCATGAATGATGGGTCAAAAGGACTCTTAGCAAGTTTGCAGGCAATTTTAAACCTGAGAGGTTTAAACATGCAGGACTGTCTCTCAAGGGGACCTAGCCAAGACGGAGATATGAGCTGACAGGGACAACTTCAGGGTCAACAAAGGCAACAGCAGCTCCTGCACCGGAGAGGGAAGAAAACCATGCAAGAATGGGCTGAGCACAGAAAGAAAGGAGATTTGCAGAAAAAGGCATAGGTGTCTTTGTGTACAACAAGCTGATGAGGAGCTAGAAAAGTCCGCCAATGGCCATTCTAAGGCGTGTTAGCAGGACCGTTGTCTGCAGAACAAGGGAGGCAACCCTTCTCCTACCTTCAGCACTTGTGAAACCACACCTGTGTCCAGTCTGAGGCTTCTCACTACAGGAAAGACATCCACACAGAAGAACAAGAACATCAGAGGCCATGAAGATGGCTACAATGACAAGACAAGAGACGACAGATATCCTGGAATACAGGAAATTCCAACCAGATATAAGGAAAATGAATTTCATCAGACAGATAGTCAAACACTAGAAAAGAGTATCTAGGATACCCGTCCTTGGAGCTATTCCACCCTCAACTGGACAAAAGCCTCAACAACCTCATCTAATTGCACAGCACAGGGGGTGGGATGGGAGATTTGGGATCTTCCTTCCAGCTTACATGACTGCATGAATCCACTAAATGTTTCACCTACGGAACTTAGCAAGTAAAAAGACGAATGAATAATCAGGTGTAAAGAAAATCCTTAAAATGAACATGTGTACCCTGATAGTTTGATTTTTTTAGTGTCTTGTTGCAGTCAAGAACCAAAACCCAATTGTGACAGACTCCAAAAGCAAGACATTTCAGCACCCTGGGGTGTTTAGAAGTGAAGTTACAAAGGTACTGATAAAGTGACTGATAAAACACGCAGAGGAAAAACACAGATTCACAACGGAACGGCTCTGAACAGACAATGAAGCAGCAGTAACATCACAGAAGTAACAATATAACATCGGTAACAACATATCCTACACCTCATAATTAATTTCTTGTGTTAGCCAAAAATTCAATAATCATTTCAATATGTTAAAATACCTTCCACAAATAAAGTCTTTGTGGAAGAAAAACATGTTTTCAGAAAGCCTTGGGTGATGACTGGAGAGAAAGAGCTAAAGGTGCACTGGCTGAAGAGCTCATAATAAGAAGGGTGTCAATGGCTGTAAATTGAAGGCGTAGCTGTCCTCACTGAAAACTGTTTCATTTGTGCAGACTGGGATTGTTTTTCCTCAGCAGGTATTAAAAAAAAAAAAAAAAAACATCTGTAATTATAAATGCTCTTACTCACACAAATTCTTTCTTCTACTGCGGAGCTGCATGTTTTAATATTGCAGTGGATTAGAAATCATAGCTCTCTAAAAGGCAAAAAGAGTGTCCTAAGAACTATTTCCTCTTCTAAAATGCTAATTAACTCTAGATAAACAGCATTCCTGTGTCACATGTCAATTTATTCTAAAGAAAAAAAAAAAAAAAATGAAAGAAAACAAACTATGCACATACTTAGACTACAATAATACAAAATTGCACCTTTTGAAAAGCTTTGATTGTTTCCTTACCATGACCTTTTGCCTCTTTGAATTGCTAATTCAGTTAATGTGTTCATTTTGCTCTGAAATTTGCATTATGAAAATTACCAGCCTTACAAGGTCCTCTATGTAGGACACAGTTTGCATATTTTGTTACAAAGGTTGTGTTTTACACTGGAAAACAGCAGGATGTCTTGAAAAGGTAGAAATATAAGAAGTTACATTAGAGTCAATGGTATAACAGTGCTTGGTAACACTTTTTAAAAGACAACACGAAGATATGCATTTATTTTTATTCAATTTGTTTGATAATGGAGAATCTAAAATAATTCTGTGATCATTGCTTAGTCTTTAAGACTAGCTAAGGACCAGCCAATCTGACTTGCAAAATGGCTCTTTAACAGCCATTTTATGGCATTGGGTAACTACACCCAACTGGTAATAAGGCTTTACGTTCACAAAGATTTTATTGTTTCCTCTGATGGGCCTTACGGGGTAACAAGGCTGGGGAAATAGCTCGGTGCTGTAGTGTGTCCAGAGAGAACCCCTCCGGGCAGCTGCAAACAGCAGGCAGAGATGAAACACTTAGGACTTAGCAGCTCACCAGTGGTTTATGGATCATCGTTTTAGACATCCTGAAGTGATTTATGTGCAAGCAGCTCTCAGGACAATTGGGATGTCATATGTCCAAATAAACTACAAAGATTCTACAACATGTACTTTATGAAGCAAGTAAGTCATAACTTCTTTAAAGCCCTTAACAGTCCCAGTAACACAATAGCTATCGAAAAGGAAATCTTAACACCAGTAACTAATGGCTTGTACATTTCAGGGTGAAATATTTTTTAAGCACAGAAATTCCGAGAGCAATTGTTTGCACTGTTGGTGTGACTGCCAAAGATAATGCATATGAACGAAGAATTACATGGCACTAGAAGAGTACTCTGACATGAGTTACCCCAACTTCACAGATATGTTTATAAAAGAGCAACTTTGGAAAAAATAACCTGCAATTCTTGCCAGGAATGGTACTTTATGAAAGCAAAAAATGTAAGACTGGTCCAACCAGACTACTTTATATTTAACCGCCAAATCTAAAGTCTAAATTCATCTGCTTGTCCACTTCCAGCCCCTGCAGGTGCAAGCAATGCTCTTGCTGGGGACCCTTTCACGCACTCGTCTCCAGTCTCAGAAGTGCAGGATGATGAATTTCTGCATCAAGGTTTTCATTTCAGTATCACATGTGATACTATTCTATGGTATTTCTCTTACCCCCGTTTAAAATGAATCTTTGGATTCAATGTTACTGTTTACTTCAGATAGAAAGCCAGAAAACACCACAGAACTAAAATGCCCCGGACTCCTCACACACTATGGTTCTAAAATTCCAATCACTCTTTAGCATTCTGCTTTAACACTGGTTCAGCTATCATTACTCTATTTCAACGTTTTCAGGCTTTCCTAGCATTACCAGTGCATTCCTGTTCCAGAGTAATATCCATGAGCCAACACACATCAGAAGTAGCAAACAGCATGGACTCAAATTTTCATATAAGCAGGTTGGAGTTAAGCAACGAACCCTGCACAAGTCACCAAGAAACTAAATCTTTTTAATACATGATAGCTTGGACTCTAGCAAACAGAGGTCCTCTAACTATGCTGAGAGCATCTAAAGCAGTTCTCTTGAAAAGAAGCTAGAGAGGCATCCTTAGAAATTCAGCGCCTACAGAAATTCTGTGATTTAAGTGCTACATTAGCATGTTTTGAATGTTTATGCCATCTGTCGTTCACTGAAGATGCAGAGCGCAATCTCTGAAAGCTAAAATATCTTGCCAAGCTGAAAACCCACCTTTAACTTTAAAATTGCACTCAACCAATGAACCAATAGCTAAGATTACTTACAGTACATGGTTCTACCTGAGCTTCAATACAATGTTGATTTTTATTAATATTTACTATTTATCCCAGTATTCTGTAGGAATTAATTTAATGATTAAACAGATATTATGACTGTTAGAACAGATTTTTAATGAAGTAGGTCTAACAGAAGCTATCAGAAGCTCCTTAATTGAAAGGCAAATGATTGACACTTTTCCCCTATGCATTTCTCTTCTACGCTAGTACATTTTATCTCAAAACATGCATCTTACTGATCCAGACCTAAAACACTGCTCACTTTGTAGGCTGGATTCAGTGTAAGCCTGCCTTACCCAGATACATTCCTTTGTGGAGTGGCTATTTCAGTCTCATTTTAAAACACCTTTCTTTTATTTTTTTTTTCTATCCTGTGTTAATAACTTTTGTTCCACTGGTTGATTTTTAAATTGTTCATTTTGGTTTTAGATCTATTGCCTAGCTGTAGGCAATGAATTTTTCAGCAATGTTAGATTTGTGGTTTAATTTAACCAAAAAATGTTGGTATTTTAAGCTTTCTCAGAGATAATGAAATAGAGCTACACCATTATTTGCTACTATTAGCATGTTAATGGCTCAGACTCTGTTTTTTTAAACCCTAGTTCCTTGCTTTCATCCCAGTAACAAGTTTCATTGCTGCACACATGAAGTGTTTTATTAATTGACACTGGGTAACAAACACACACTCTGGCACATCCATTTTGGGCCTCACAGGTTTACTTTCTTCTTTACCTCTACTTTTGCACGTTCATTTACCGTATTTTAGATGCCTGAGGCCATGAGAACAATATAATAGAAATATTTAATCAAACTCACAGTTTACTTCAACAACATTTGGCGTCAGTAACAGCTATAATTCACTAGGAACATTAAGCTGACTGGCTTACTCATATGAGATCTTTGGTAGCTTTTAAATTGAAAATTGTGTGGCATAAAACAGAAATTTAGATTAATACTGTAATTCTGAATTATCGGGCCACAAATTTTTGTATATGTGCATGTATACAAATATAAATTATCAGCGGATTTGTTCCACTGCTATATATAAGTTTTAAATAAAACTGTAGAAACAGAGAAACTTTGTATATTCCCAAATTAAGCATGAGTCTACTCTGAATGAGCTACTATTTATTTTCACCAGGAACAGTGTTTCTACACAAAGCAATTCTGAAAAAGTAACTAACAATATTATATCACTTTGAAGCATAGGAAAATATCACCCAATATATCAGATTTTATCCCTTATATGCTACCAACAATGTGTAGATTTGGAAGTCACTACTGTAGAACGTTTACAAAATAAAATGTAATGACACCACTATTAAATAAATGACAAAAGTTGAGGGTGGAGACCAGGTATATTATTATAATCCATTGTTTTGCAACAAATATTTCTAGGAGATAAAATATATATACACACCCTAAAAGGAGGTGTTTGAAATTTTCAACCTGATATTAAAAACACTCAACTTTCAAGGTCAGCTTGTTTCTAATTGGAAGCGTTGGCTCAACTGGGATCACCACACGGCTGACATGAGCAGGTCCAGGAGGTTCCTAAAGCACCTTGATGATAACTTCTTGGTGCAGGTGCTATGGGAGCCAGCTAGGAAAGGAGCCCTCCTAGATCAGTTGCTGAAGAACAGAGAGGGTCTTGTGGGAGATGTGGTGATCGGTGGACATCTTGGTCATAGTGACCAAGAAGCAGCTGAGTTTAAAATTTTTGGTGACAGAAGGAGAACTGCCACCAAAACTTCAGCCCTGGATATGGGGAGAGAAGACTTCAGGTTGCTCAGGGAACTAGTCAGCAAGGTCCTCTGGGAAACTGTTTTTTTTTCCTTCCAAATTATCAATACAGCCAATTAAACACTTCCAGACAGTAGTCAAGCAGATAGTTACAACTTTTTTCTTTTAGGGCAGTGCAGAAACAATGAGGTTGACAGACATTTTTTTCTTCCAAAGCAAGTATTGGTATCCAAATGTAAAAACATGGATTATTAAAAAATCCTTGCAAAACAGAGCAATGCAGAATTAAATTTTAATGTAAGGACTTTCCCTCTCAATCCAAAAGCCTAAAATTATCAAGCTGAACATTTTACATACCACCAGCTTTGCACTATTGTCAATCTGAACAAGGATTGAGCCTTAAAGCACAAAGCTCATGACTCGAAACACTAGAGGCAGGTCGTTCCTACTGGAACTCACAATACAACTGTGTTTTCTGCATCACTCAAGGAGATGTTATTTCCCAAAACAAAACCAAATCTTTCTTATTATGCAATTTCAGTATAGACTGATACATTCTTTGTTTCAAGAGCGTGCCAGTACAGGGAATGGGACAGGGTATCTAGGTCTGAAAGGAACAGACCTGAAACATGCACTGTGAGCACTGCTTCCAGTGCAGCAACCCTGGGCACTGAAGTGAAAACAACATCAAGCTCAAAAAGTATGTTGGAGCTTCCTCATTCCTCATCTATACCACAAAGCTTCTTAAGACAAAAAGATCAGTAACAAATCTCATGATGATCTTTTAATTTTGAATCACTATCTCACCGGAAACTCCATGTTCAGCAAGTTTTCCTGAACAGAGTTACAGAACTATCTATCCAACTTGACATGTTTATTTCTTTTAGAAGTAATTTAAACCACTGCTCATAATACAAGAAGTAGTGGATAGCACCCATGAAAACCAATTTCTCCCTTTACTAATGAGAGACTGGACATCCACATTTTCCTTTGTGCGTATCAAGTGCTTGCAAATGATACATGATATTTAATCGTCATATAATATATATCAATCTTTAATCAAACCGTACTGATTAAGTTTTTCTAGCAAGGGTTGCAGCAAGAAATATATATTCTCTTAAATTACGCAGGAAATACAATCACTAACACAATCGAGAATGTCTTGCACGTGTAGGTCCCTTTGCTTTCTTTGTCTTCATGATACTGGTCATGGAACAGTTGTTAGGAAAAGAATAATAACAAACACTAAAAATTCATCATGATATTGCAAAAATCTATTTGCCAAACATATTTTCAGTATCACTCAGACTTCTCCCACCCACCTCAAAAGGGCTAGAGAAGAGCTAGGCATAGGGAACAGTCACAGAACGAAGGAACATATTTGTTTTCAAAACAACCTAAAAACAGATGATGGAGCAGGACTATGGCAGACGAGTCAGAGAGAATATGGATAAGCAGCAGTTGCTCGTTACTTCTTCCTTTCAAACTAAATTAAAACCATCAGAAGGAATCTCTGACTGCAACAACTGAATAATCACATGTAACATTAAAGTCATTGCAGCTGCCAAAAAGATGGGCAGTTTCAAAAACTGATTATACAGAAGCATAAGAAAAAAGTTAATTATGAGCTATTAACATCAAATAGATATATTGGCTTGTTAATGAAGTCTTTATGTCATAGGATGGTGGAATTTAGGAACATGTTAAAGGTTATTGCGCATCTGCCTTTTCTCTATAATACCCATTATTTGCAATTATTAGAATAAAATATAATACAGGAATTTTCCTGGGTGCAGTAAGACAGCACTGTTCCTTCCAATACAGACTGGATTACATCCAGGGAAAAGAGATGTCAATTACCAGCAAAGCATACGTACCATTCATCATCTATACTACTTAAATACTACCTATGTAATTTCATGTCAAGTTGGTGCTTTCTCAGTAAGAAATAAAGGTCTTGTCAAACAATAAAAAAGACATTTTATGTACCTAGTATTTCTAAGCAGAAAGAGTGAAAATATCTCCCAATAAAGAACTGGGGAAAAAAAATAAATAAATGCTGACAAGTTTTTATTAAAAAATCTAATTTCAAAATAGCTTCTTTCATTATTACCGATACCTTCTGCCAGGTAAGAGTAGAAATGCAGAAATTAACCTTTACTAAATTCACTGAGAAACACCTTTTATGCATAGCAAAGAGACTAGCTGATCTGGAAAAGGCAGCAGTGGCAGATTTATGACACAGTGTTTGCCTTGCAAAGCAAAACCAGAGGTAAATATATCGGACTACTGCTGCCTACAAATGTCCCTCATTTAATACAGCAGAAGTTGCATCTAATAAAAAAAAAAAAAAAAAAAAAAAAAAAAAGTCCAGAAAAACAACTCCTAATGAGCAACACCATGACAGCTGAATTTCTTCTACTCAGAGGTAAAATCTTTGAATCCTCAAGAAGAGAAGAAAATGTTTCTCTAGATTGTGAACTACTATTTCCTATAAAACGTCACTAGATGGCACCTTGTCATCACACTTTAAACTGAGAGCTCCTCATGACTGGCATTCCCTTATGCCAGAAAACACTAAACAAAAAATGTGTTGGAGACATTTCAATTTACTGTAATTCCTAAACTACTGTTTTTACCACTATGCAATGCATAGTGTCCTACCGCAAGTCCCCTAAAAATTGTAGAAAATTCTATATTCATAGGTTGTTTGTCAATACACATTGCAATGCACATTTAAAAGTGGTATCAAAACCATGACTGAGTTGAAAGGAGTCTTTTTTATTATTGGTTTGGTTTTTTTTTTTACTCATAACTTAGGACTCTGTGCATTCTGAAAAATTCCCTCCTGTAAGTTTTCCAAATTCCAGTGTGTAGAACTACCCCAAATTGAATAATACTAGTAAGAGTAAAAGTATTTGGTTTTCTCTCTTGTTTTTTCTGCAGCTCCCATAGGGTGGCTTTGCTCATCTTACAAGTAGAAGACCAGGCATGAAACCAAGGTTCATTGCAAGCCTTCTAACATCAGTTTGGCCCACCTTTAATGAGGAGCAGTGTAAAGAATAACTTGCATCGAAGCTCACTCAGTTAATGTCTTCTTCATTACTTATGTCTTCCTTCTACGTACTGAGCCACTGTCCAGCCCCAGCTTTCCTTTCCACACTATAACCATGAATGTTCAAAAATATGCAATGATCTCCTATCAAACTTTACCTGACATTTCATCAGCTCTCTCAATTTCCATGCCTGCTAGCATTTGAACTTCTAGCTAGTAATTAGCTTTCTTATTTTTACCTTATTTAGACTGACATTTAACTACATAACTGAAGCACAGAGGAAATGCTGATAGTGAAAGGAAGGTTGTTAAGAGAACAATGCATAGCTTAATATCTCTACTGCCAGCCAAAACCACCGCCACCATTTATCTTAATACAATGAAAAATTAAAATGTCAACCTCTGTCAACTTATCTTTGAGATCTGCTTTTCTAAGAATAAAACACCTGTAACTTGCTGCTACAGGCCAAGCTAAACAGTGATAACAAAAATCATCATTCAGCAAGGTATGCACCTAATTTAATAACAATGCACTAGAAAGAAAATGTGTCTCAAAGCACAGACAAAGCTGGGAGGAGCGGCTGATGCCCCAGAGGGCTGTGGTATCAGTCAGAAGGCCATCAACAGGCTGGAGGGTTGGACCAAGAGGAACCTCATGAAGTTCAACAAGGGCAAGGGCAGGGTCCTGCACTTAGGGAGGAATAACCCCAAGCAGCAGTGCAGACTGGGGGTGTCCTGCTGGAGTGCAGCTCTGCAGAGAGGGACCTGGGAGTCCTGGTGGCCAGCAGGCTGACCACGAGGCAGCAATGTGCCCTTGTGGCCAAGAAGGCCAGCGGTATCCTGGGGAGCATTCAGAAGAGTGTTGCCAGCAGGTCAAGGGAGGTGACCCTCCCCCTCTGCTCAGCCCTGGTGAGGACAGGCTGAGAGAACTGGGCCTGTTTAGCCTGGAAAAGAGAATGCTGAGGAGATACCTCATCAATGGGTATAAATATCTGAGGGCAGGGTGTCGAGAGGATGGAGCCGGTCTCTGTTCAATTGTGCCCAGCAACAGGACAAGAGGCAATGGGCACAGACTGAAGCACAGGAGGTGCCAGCTCAATTTGAGAGGGCACTTCTTTACTGGTAGCGTGACAGAGCACTGGGACAGCCTGCCCAGAGAGGCTGTGCAGTCTCCTCTGGACATATTCAAAACCCAGCCGGATGCCATCCTGTACAAGGTGCTCTAGGGGAT
Source organism: Heteronetta atricapilla (assembly GCA_011075105.1). Taxonomy (NCBI): domain Eukaryota; kingdom Metazoa; phylum Chordata; class Aves; order Anseriformes; family Anatidae; genus Heteronetta; species Heteronetta atricapilla. The sequence continues at coordinate 15,492,468 of CM021744.1, forward strand.
CCTGCTCAGCAGGGTGATTGGACTGGATGACCTTCAGAGGTCCCTTCCCACCTCAACCATTCAGTGACTCTGCGACTATATTTAGATTTAAAAATAAAGTGGTGTGTGATAGCCATGAGCAGTAACACAGTAAACAGATGAAGATGTACTGAAGAGAAGTCAAGGTGCTCTACCTGCTTCTAACTGCTTCTATCCATTGTGCATGAACACAGCACTAAATTTTGTGTGCCAGGGTACCCCAAAGATGTAAAATATGATAAAATCTTCCCACTTTAGCCATCTCAGGTAAAATTTTGATCTTATTCTGAACACAGTTTACATTCAGTGAAACTTAAAAAAAAATACTCTTAGAACAAAATGATAGAGCTGTAAAGAAATAAAAAATGTGTATTTTGCAGTGGTTAGATTAGGTTGAGAATTCAAAAAAAAAAAAAAAAAAAAAAAGTCAAGATTTTCACCAGATTTTTTAAAAGTTAGATTAGTTCTACAGTATCATGAGATAAATGCGCAATGCACTTGCCGAGGCGATTGGCTCCAGGGCAGCCGCGTGCTGCAGCAGAATGGGGGACCGAGGCGGGCAGGGCTTTTTCTGGCATCGAGGCCACTCGAGGCGGCCACCAGGGCCCGGCAGCCCTCACGAGGGAAGCTGACAAGGCATGGGCAGAGCCGGCAGCACCCCCTGCCCGGCCGTACGAAGGCAGCCCCTGGGGAGCGTGGCGACCAGGACGGGCAAACGGGGCACAGCGCCTCAGTCAGGGCGTGAGGCAGCAGTTTGCACGGCAGTGCGCTCAGGCAGGGCGCCCTCACCGCTCTTTTCCAAAGGTCTTTCCCAACGGTGGTTGCAACCTGCTCGTGAAGAGCCCGGCCATGGTATTCACCAGGCAGAAAACTGGTGATGCCAAGAGATGCCTCTGCATCTCTTGTGGCCTCTCCGGCCACAGTCACTGATGTGGCTGCCCAGACAGAAGTCTCAGGGAAACACACGGCCCTCCAGGTCTGCAGGGTGTGCCCGAGTCTTCTGTCGGTGTCTGACAGCAGCAGCAGTGGGTATGCCTGTGGGAGGTGTGCCCAAATTGAAGAGAGCTCAGCCTGGTGGCAGAGCTTCAGGAGGAGGGGAGCAGGCTGAGGAGCATCAGGGAGTCAGAGGGGGAAATTGAGTGGTGGACGCATACTCTACCCTCCCTGACACAGACTCATGAGCCTGCCACAACACAAGTGTCTCCTGCTACACAGAAGACAAAAGTTCCCCCATCCTGCCAGGCAGTAGGAGGGGACCTAGGCCAAGGGGAAGAATGGAGGCAGGTTCCTGCTCAAGGTGGTAGGCGAACCCTGTCCCTGCCCACCTCACCATCCCATCTACCCTTATATAACAGGTATGAGGCTCTAGAACACAACAGTCAAAACAACGATGTAGATGAAAGCCCATCCCAGTTGGAAGGGGTGCCTAAGGCCAGGCAACCTACCCCCCGCGTCGCTACATCTTCTGTCAAAAAGAAAGACAGGCTATCATCAAGGGGGGGCTCCCTTCTGAAAGGGACAGAGGGCCTGATATGCCATGCGGACCCAACCCACAGGGAAGTCTGCTGCCTCCCTGGGGCTCGGGTGAGAGACGTTACTAGGAAAGTCACTCGCCTGGTATGGCTCACCAACTACTACCCGCTACTGGTTTTTCAGGCTGGTAATGATGAAGTAGCAAGAAGTCTGAGAGTGATCAAAAGGGACTTCAGGGCTTTAGGGCGACTACTTAAAGGATCAAGGGCACAGGTTGTGTTTGCCTCTGTCCTTCTGATGGGGGGGTTCAATGTTGACAAGCAGACTCGTCTTATTAACACATGGCTTTGAGACTGGTGCAACCGGCAGAACCTTGGGTTTGTTGATCATGGGAAGGTCTATGCGACACCAGGCCTGCTGGCACCAGATGGGATGCATCTCTCTCAAAGGGGGGAAAAGGATTTTTGCCCAGAAGTTAGCGGAGCTGATAGATAGGGCTTTAAACTAGAGTCAGAGGGGGAAAGTGATAAAGCCAGGCCTGCTGGCGATAAGCTAAGGGATGGCATGCTAGAATCAGAGGGACTGTGTGCTAGTGAGGTCCTTTGGTCTGCTCCATGAGGTGTGTGCAATGAGGCACATTTGAAGTGCTTCTACACAGACACACTCAGTATGAGGAATAAAATGGATGAGCTAGAAGTCTTGCCCCAGTCCCACAGCTATGACATCACTGGCATAAGCAAAACCTGATGGGATGAGTCCTGTGGCTCCTGTGTTGCAGTAGATGGTTACAGGCTCCTCAAGAGGGACAGGCAGGGCAGGCAAGGTGGCGATGTATGTGAAGCAGGGGCTGGACTGTGTGGAACTTGAAGTTGGTGATGGCAAAACTGAGAGCCTCTGGGTAAGGATTAAGGGACGAACAAATAAAGGGGATGTCGTTATGGGAGTCTCTTACAGACCACCTGGCAAGAATGCCAATGCCAATTAATTATTCTTTGAGGACCTAAAAGATACCTCAAGATCAATTGCACTTGTCCTTTTGGGGGACTTCAACTTGCCAGACATCAACTGGGATCACCACACGGCTGACATAAGCAGGTCCAGGAGGTTCCTAAAACACTTTGATGATAACTTCTTGGTGCAGGTGCTATGGGAGCCAACTAGGAAAGAAGCCCTCCTAGAGCTGTTGCTGGAGAACAGAGAAGGTCTTGTGGGGGATGTGGTAATTGATGGCTATCTTGATCACAGTGACCATGAAGCAGTTGAGTTTAAATTTTTTGGTGACAGGAAGAAAACTGCCACCAAAACTTCAGCCCTGGATATGGGGAGAGCAGACTTCAGGCTGCTCAGGGAACTAGTCAGCAAGGTGCCCTGGGACATTGGTTTTGAAGGCATTGACGTCCATCAGTGCTGGTCAGTCTTTAAGCACTGCCTCCTAAAAGCACAGGATCAGGCAATTCCAAGACATCAGAAGTCACACAGGTGGGGGAGAAGGCTAGCCTGGCTGACCAGGGATCTTCTGCTGGACCTTGGGCAGAAGAAGAAAGCGTACAGCTGCTGGAAGCAGGGTCAGGCAACGTGAAAGGAATACAGGGACACTATTTGCATTTGTTCATGTTTGTTTTTTCACTATTTTACTCCCAGTACCTTTTCTCATCTCTTCATTAAAAACAATATATGATATTTGTCATCAATATATAGGCATGAATTTTAAGAAATGGAGACCGAGGATAAAGCAAAACCATAAGAGGCAAACCTTTAAATAAGCAGGAAAGAGATTTTACAATAGCCTGGTCTAGGGGAAGGTTACAAAACCAAATAAAGAAACAGCACTTAGACAAGGTTCATAAGAAAAGGGACAAAAAGAGCAGAATCCTATCCCATGTATACACCTCTAGAATCCAGTTAGCAGTTTGATGACCTCCTAAAGCTTCCCAACAGTCACTTGTTCAGTTATGTTTTATTAGCTCCACAGTCATAACTGGTTGCTTGATGTGATTGAAGAACAAAAATCACAATCATTCAGCTTAATGAAAATATCTTGAATTATTTAACTAGCTATAAAGCAGCTGTAACTGTCAAGAGACATGAAATTGGATAGATAGATCTGATTCACCACTGAGTTACCACTGCAGTTTTATACCATCGTAGCTCCAGCCATTTCAATAAAGTCTTAATTATATAACACAGAAGTGAATTTAGTCTATGATTGTCCTGGTTTCAGTTAAGACAGAGTTAATTTTCCTCCTAGTAGCTGGTAGGATGCTTTGTTTTGGATTAGGAGGAGAATTGTGTTGATATCACACTGATGTTTTAGTTGTTGCAGAGCAGTGCTCACACCAAGCCAAGGACTTTCCAGCTCCTCGCTGCGTCCTGCCAGCGGGCAGGCTGGGGATGCAGCAGGAGCTGGGAGGGGACAGCCCCAGGACAGCTGACCCCAACTGGCCAAAGGGGTATTCCGTACCGCCTGGCGTCATGCTGAACAATTAATATGGGGGGGCTGGCCGGGGTGGGGGGACCGGCTGCGCAGGGATGGGCTGGGCATCGGTCAGCGGGTGGTGAGCAATTGCATTGTGCATCACTTGTTTCGTACACACTATTATTATTACGATTATTATTATTTTCTATCTTAATAAACTGTCTTTATCTCAACCCACAGGCTTCACTTTCCTGTTTCTCTCCCCCCATCCCAAAGAGGGAGAGGGGAGGGTGAGAGAACGGCTGTATGGTGTTTAGCTGCCGGCTGGGTTAAACCACAACAGATTCTCATATAGGATCTGTCATTGGGAGCAGGAAAAGCAGTCAGTAATTATAAAAAGAAGTCTGGAAATAAGTCTTTCAACCTCTGGAAGTGGGGCATTATTCAATAGTTTGTTCACAGATCCATTTGAATTCTCATCTGTCAACTCTCCTTTTATTACCAGATTGTTCTGTAAGTAACGAGCTGGCAACACATCTGAAAAATCTTTGTATTCTTTCTCATCCATCACAACAAATAATTTTCCAAGCAAAAAGAGAAATAGTGGAATTTCAAGAGACATGAGCTCAACACTTAAATCATTATTTTTTATGCCATGGTTGTGCGGCATCAGAAATATCATGGAAAATGTGATAATCCTTTCTCTTCCCATCACAACCCTTTTCATCAGGTCAAAATATGCTGCTCTACTTGCCTTTATAACTCTACCCCAACCCAAAAAGTAGCACAGAAGCAAGAAGTTTGTAAGTTACAGTGGCTCAAGTAAGGCAATTGAAATTGTGTTTTTAAGGTAGTACTTTTAAGTTTGAGGACACTTCCTTACAGGCAACAACAACCAAAGGATACAAAGTTTTTTTTTTTTTTTAAAAAAAAAAAAAATCTTAACTTCCAAGTTAAGTTTGGCCAACAAATTCGTAAAGCCACCACCCCACCTCCCCGTTCCTCTCTTTTTAAACAGGAGAAGGAGCTTTTCTCTAAGAGAAAGACTGTCCTGTCACTTTTCGGTGGCTACTAAAACTTTCATAAGCGGTTCTAGCAGGAGGAAGTATGAGATCAGAGAGGCCTATTGAAGGAGTATATTGTTCCGATGTATGGGAGTTAGTGGTTCTGTCCGGAGCCGATGGAAGGCCTCCGGGGCCGGTACTGGCAGTACGAGGAGCCTGTGGCAGTGCTGCGCCTCGGTCACCGCGCGGCAGCAGAGGCACAGGCAGCGCCGGGCCGGGCGGCGGGAAACAAGATGGCCGCCGGGGGGCGGGGTGCCCGGCCCGGGCTGCTGCGGGGTCGGGGCTTTTTGCGGTGACAGCCCGCTCCCACAGGGCGTCATCGCAGGGCCCGGGGAACCGCGCTGCTCCGTAGCTTCCCCCCAAAATCCCCACCAGGGGCTTTCCCTGCCCCAGCGGAAGCCAGGGATGGAAGAATGGGGGCTTGCTTAGTCACAGAATCACAGAATTTCTAGGTTGGAAGAGACCTCAAGATCATCGAATCCAACCTCTGACCTAACACTAACAGTCCCCACTAAACCATATCCCTAAGCTCTACATCTAAACGTCTTTTAAAGACCTCCAGGGATGGTGACTCCACCACCTCCCTGGGCAGCCCGTTCCAATGTCTAACAACCCTTTCGGTAAAGAAGTTCTTCCTAACATCCAACCTAAAACTCCCCTGGCGCAACTTAAGCCCATTCCCCCTCGTCCTGTCACCAGGCACGTGGGAGAACAGACCAACCCCCACCTCGCTACAGCCTCCCTTGAGGTACCTGCAGAGAGCGATAAGGTCACCCCTGAGCCTCCTCTTCTCCAGGCTGAACAATCCCAGCTCCCTCAGCCGCTCCTCATAGGACTTGTTCTCCAGGCCCCTCACCAGCTTCATAGCCCTTCTCTGGACTCGCTCAAGCACCTCCATGTCCTTCTTGTAGCCAGGGGCCCAAAACTGAACACAGAACTCGAGGTGCGGCCTCACCAGAGCCAAGTACAGGGGGACAATCACATTGGTGGCTCATATTTATCTGACTATCAACCAATACTCCCAGGTCCTTCTCTGTCTGGCAGCTCTCCAACCACTCATCTCCCACCTGTAGCTCTGCTCGGGGTTGTTGTGCCCCAGGTGCAGGACCCAGCACTTGGCCTTGTTGAACTTCATGCAGTTGACCTCAGCCCATCGGTGCAGCCTATCCAGATCCTCCTGCAGAGCCTTCCTGCCCTCGAGCAGATCGACACACGCACCTAACTTGGTGTCATCTGCAAACTTACTGAGGGTGCACTCGATCCCCTCATCCAGATCATCAATGAAGATATTGAAGAGGACCAGTTCCAGCACTGAGCCCTGGGGGACTCCACTAGTGACCGGCCTCCAACTGGATTTAACTCCATTCACCACAACTCTTTGGGCCCGGCTACCCAGCCAGTTTCTAACCCTACAAAATGTTGGGGTTTAAGCAAAACAAAGAGACAAGGACTGGGAGCCCTCAGATCTCCCTGGATCCCCATAACCACCCAGTACCTGTCTCCAGAGATCCTGCCAGTATGCCCTGGGTGTAGGGCACAGTGGGACTGATGCATGGGGCTTTCACTGTGTGTGCACAAAGCATGGCCTCACACAGGAGACGAGTGCCAGGGAGGTGGCTATGGATGGGTACAGGTGTGTAAGGGCTGTGTGTACTCAGGTTATGCTCAGTGTCAGAGGAATGTCTTGTGCCTGCTGTCGGGTTTCGTAGACACATGCTGTGGGGTGTGCGCATGGGAGGAGCGAACCCTCCGTGTTCTTTTCCCAGGGGACACACGTGCCGTGCCTGTGTCCACACGAGTGTGCTGGCTGTGTGCGGGTGTGCGTGCCCGGGAGCGGGGGCACTCCTACCCGTGTGTGTGTGCCCGGCGGTGCTGGAGCAGGGGCGGAGCGAGCGGCAGGGAGGCGGCGGTGCCGAGCTCTGCCCCAGCAGCACCGGCACCGAGCGGCGGAGCAGAGCGGAGCGGCGGGCAGGTCGGGACCCCGGCGGGCAGGTCGGGACCCCGGCGGGCAGGTCGGGACCC
>CM021744.1:15499470-15556308 GCA_011075105.1 Heteronetta atricapilla
GGACCCCGCGCTGCCTCCCCCCGCAGGTGCCACCGGAGCAGGCGCCGTGCCCGGGCGGCGGCCCCCGGGCAAAGCGGCCGGGAGCGGGGCAGGGCACTGGGGCGGGCGGGCGGTGCGGGAACCTGAGCCCTGCCTCTGCAGGCAGGGCAGCGAAAGGAGAGGCTCCCGGGGACAGGCAGCCCCAGCCGCGGCCGTGCCTGATGCAGGAGGTGGGGAGGACCGAGGCTGCCCGACCCAGGCTGGGCAGAGGAAGGTTGCCGGGGTGCGGGAGGGCTGCTGCGCTCCCGCGCTGAACCCCTGAGGTTGCCAAGCAAAGGGGCTCTGCGATGTCCCCCAGCGGAGCAGATGAGGCACCTTTTCATAGAGCTGCTGCACAAACGGGGAAATAGAGGCACTCTGTGCTGGGATGGCAATGCCAATAGCGGAACGAACCCAGAAACGCTGGCTCCTGAGCCCACTGAAAGACGGAGCTCTGCTTGCTCCTCCTCTCCCCCCTTTGCTGCTCTCTGCCTAGACCATCAAGGGCCCGTACCTCCCTCTTCCCCTGAGTCCTGTATCTGTGCCCTTATCCTGCTCTTCTTGGCCTGGATGCAAGAGCTGCCTATGCTGGCCCCAGGCAGCCCTGGTTTGAGCTGGTGGTGGTGGTTTTTGTCTGTGTTGTTTGTTATCCCCAACAGTCAGGCACTGAGAACCCTTCTCCCTGCAGATCCTTTACTGGACCCTTTTTGGAGAAGCCAAGTCTCTTAGGTTCCATTCCCAACTTTGCCACTGATTCAGTTCTCATCCCTTGCAATTTTACCTCCCCTGACGCACCACCTTTGCCCCTGCTAACCCTGAACAGCAGATGTGGAAGAGGAAATTCATTGCCCATTGTCTCCTTTTTTCTCCGTGTTCAGCACCTGTCCCTCTCTCAGTCAGCGCTAGTCAAGGCTGTTCAGAACCAACTGAGACTCAGGAGGATCACCGTGAACCCATTCACAAAACGGTAGGGAGTGAAATGTTTGCAAAATGCTTCCAAGGGACAACAGAGCAGTGGGAGTTACTGGCAGCCTCCTGAGCAGACACTGAACTGGGACTGCATCCAGGTCCCACTCTACAAGAGATGCTCTGAATGACTCCTTGGGAGTCACTCAAAATCTCGGAGCCAAGACAATATCACAGTATATGTCACTCCTGAGGTCAGAAAGGGTAGCACTGCTTTTACTCCGTGCCTGTTCCTGTCACTCTCCTGTATTTGCAGGCAGGACTGTGCACAGAGGTGGGAATCAGAAATAACAGAAACATTCATTTTTCTGCTACATTAGTGACAGCCCTGATCCAACCAGCCACCTCTTTACACTCACCACGTCTCAATTCCCATCCGTGAAGGGGAATTGAAGCGCTGCTTGGCCTTCATATAGACAGGCCATGAGCCATGGGCAGCCAAGGAGAACCTCAAAGCTGTGGCAAGGCTACATAGTCAGGCACTGACTGATACCAGGAACGCCTGCGGCAGGGGACCCATGCTCGCATGCCCCTTGCAGTGCTTCTGCTTCAGGCACTCGCCCTGCCAGTGCTCCCAGGGAGCCCTTGCCCCATCCCCAACCTGAAGGCGAAGGCACCAGCTGGATCACGATTTCTTGCAGAGATGCTGCAGTCTCCAGTCATGGTGAGCCAGTGTTGGGCCATGCTCTAGTAACCACAGCACATCCATCCAAACACTGAAAAGGAACCCAAATCATGTGTTTTTTTGTTTGTTTGTTTTTCAAGGGGATCTGTGTCTATGTGTACATTTGATAATACACCAGCTCCAGAACTTAAATACATGCAGGCAAATTTCTGTGCATGTGACAGTTTCCCCATACAAACTCATGTGCTTTCAGTCCAAAAGCTTATTTCTGGGGCAAGAGAATGATACAGGAAGCCCAAGTCCTGAGGAGACCTGCCCTATGAAACAGAGAGAGAGAGAGAGAATGTACATCTGGGTCACTGAGTCCGAATCACAGGCGGTCCCATCACAGCTGTCCTCCCCAGAAAGTCCTCACTTGGGCACAACACAAAACAAAAGCATTTCCAGCCTGTGTCTAGCATGCAATGTTTATTGTAGAACAGGTACCAAAAAGGCTGGGAACGGGGGTACTACCAAACCGCACATCAGTACAGGAGGAGCGGCCCCCTCAGCTCACCCAGCTGGCTGGTTCAGGGCTGACGCCCTGCTGCCATCGCACCTTTGCCTGCCATCAGCTGGGAAGGGAAAATCCTGGCTCCATTCTCCCAAAGAGCAGACAGCTGTTCCACCCATGGGGATGATGTTCTCTCCTCTCTCCCAAACCTCACCTTCAGCATCATCAGTCCAAGGTGGCATCTAAATCTGGGGTATGGGTTCACTCCAGGGTCAGAATGGGGGAGCAGGGTGCGCCTTCCTGCCAGCCTCACCCTACCCGTCCTGCATGCCGGCTGTGTTCAGAGGAGCCTGCTGAAAAGCATGTGGGTGGCAGAACTGGGAACAGGGCTCTGTCTGTCTCCAGCCAGCCAACAGGCCAATCAGCCAATCTAAGTGTTTAATTGCAGTGTTTCTGAAGTCTCTCACACCTTTCCCTGTGTTGCCACAGGCTCCAGCACCTCACCACAGCAAAGAATGATGGAATATGAGGACTTCACCAGCTTGGCTGGGTACTGGAACCCCTCTGACAGTTACCAGTTCAGTCCTGCCAGTGTCATTGTCCCTGTGGTTTTCTCCCTCATCTTCCTCCTGGGCACAGTGGGCAATAGCCTGGTGCTGGCAGTGCTGCTGCGCAATAGGCAAATGGGCCACAACACTACCAACCTCTTCATCCTCAACCTCAGCCTGGCTGACTTCTTCTTCATTGTCTTCTGCGTGCCTTTCCAGGCCACCATCTACTGCCTTGAAGGCTGGGTCTTCGGCTCCTTCATCTGCAAGGCTGTCCACTTTTTCATCTACCTCACCATGTATGCCAGCAGCTTCACACTGGCTGCCGTCTCTGTGGACAGGTAACGGTCTGACAATGCCCTCAGGCTGAGGAGGAGGGCAGTTTGGGAAGCTGGGTGGAGAGAGGGCATGGGAAGGTAATGGCCCATCACCAACAGGCAAATCATTCAAACCCCAGGGGTGCTGGTCCATGCCAAAGGCAGTCTGGGGACCAGTTTTAGCTCCCTTCCCCTACCAACCCCCAAGCAGCACTTCCAGCTCTCCTCGGTGCAAAGCCTGTGCTACTCCTGCCTGCATTTTCCATAGGAAGACCTGCCTTGTAGTTAGGGCACCTGAGACCCAGGCTGAGCTCCACACTGTGCCAGCGACTCCTACTCACCCAGCTCCACGTTACAGATGGCATTGCAAGGGCAGTAGCTACCCCTAAGCCACCACTGCAGAAAAGCATCACGTGAGGGCAGCGAGGGCAGCAAGGTAACCAAAGAGCACTAAAGGAGAAGCCACATAAATATACAAGAGAGATCCCAGTCCTGTAACAAACCTCGTGTTCCCCTAGAGCTGCTGGCCCAGCACAAAAGCTGTTACCTGGCGGTTCCTGCTCCCTCACCTCTCCCCAGCCCTCCTGGGCCCCTCAGCAGCCTGTGCAGAAAGGCACCCACTCCACGAGCCAAGTTTCTTCTTGGGAGATCACCCAGGCCCTGCTCACTGCCATCCGACATGTTCCTAAGGGCTCTGCCTTGTTCCCCCTCAGTGTAGGATTGCTGTGCTGAGCTCCGCTTTTGGCTGAGCCTACACTAATGGTGCAGGAGGAGGAAGAGCTCCGTGCTGGGGTAAGCTCCCAGCCTTGCCTGCCATAGAGAAAACATGTCCTGGCCTATCTTGCTCACTGTCCTTGTCTCTAAGGGAACTAAAACAAGCTGTCTGTGCTAACAACTTTTCTTGATCCCTTACGCACAAGCACCGAGCCATTTTCTCTCCTGACATCTCCTTGCAGCTCCTGCTGGACTGCCAAGACAAGCGTGGGGAAAGGGGTTCCCCTTTGCTGCTTGTTCCCCCCTGCCTGACGCATGCAGCAGAGCAGTTCTGCCAGCTTTGCTCTTTAGTGTTGGGCTGGGGAAGCAGAGCTGGCTGTCACGCTGCCTCTGGACACCGCTTGCTGGAAGAGGGACAAGCACCCAAAGGCAAGGCCCCACGTGCCCCCTGGTAGTCAGGGTGAGGTAAACACAGACCTGGTCACAGCGAGCAAACCTCTTCCCTGCCAGCCTGGTGTGAAACCTGGAGCAGGTTGGAAAAAGGCCCTGAGTGGGCAGCAGGCCCACTGCACAAGGCCACTGCATCCATCACCCAGTGAAGCTTGCCCAGGTCTCAAAACCTCAGATCAGACCTTTTTCCTGCTGCATAATTTCTGCCAAGCAGCGATATCTGTGCGGTTGTGACAGCCCCGTTTCTCTGTTCCTAGTGCAGGGACCGGTCCTCTTTAATATCTTCATCAATGATCTGGATGAGGGCATTGAGTGCACCCTCAGTAAGTTTGCAGATGACACCGAGTTAGGTGCGTGTGTCGATCTGCTCGAGGGTAGGAAGGCTCTGCAGGAGGATCTGGATAGGCTGCACCGATGGGCTGAGGTCAACTGCATGAAGTTCAACAAGGCCAAGTGCTGGGTCCTGCACCTGGGGCACAACAACCCCAAGCAGAGCTACAGGCTGGGAGATGAGTGGTTGGAGAGCTGCCAGGCAGAGAAGGACCTGGGAGTGATGGTTGATAGTCGGCTGAATATGAGCCAGCAGTGTGCTCAGGTGGCCAAGAAGGCCAACAGCATCCTGGCTTGTATAAGAAGCAGTGTGGCCAGCAGGGCTAGGGAGGTGATCGTCCCCCTGTACTCGGCTCTGGTGAGGCCGCACCTCGAGTTCTGTGTTCAGTTTTGGGCCCCTCGCTACAAGAAGGACATCGAGGTGCTAGAGCGAGTCCAGAGAAGGGCAACGAAGCTGGTGAGGGGCCTGGAGAACAAGTCCTACAAGGAGAGGCTGAGGGAGCTGGGATTGTTCAGCCTGGAGAAGAGGAGGCTCAGGGGTGACCTTATCGCTCTCTACAGGTACCTTACAGGACGCTGTAGCGAGGTGGGGGTTGGTCTGTTCTCCCACGTGCCTGGTGACAGGACAGGGGGAATGGGCTTAAGTTGCGCCAGGGGATTTTTAGGTTAGATGTTAGGAAGAACTTCTTTACTGAAAGGGTTGTTAGGCACTGGAACGGGCTGCCCAGGGAGGTGGTGGAGTCACCATCCCTGGAGGTCTTTAAAAGACGTTTAGATGTAGAGCTTAGGGATATGGTTTAGTGGGGACTGTTAGGGTTAGGTCAAATGTTGGACTCGATGATCTTGAGGTCTCTTCCAACCTAGAAATTCTGTGATTCCTAGTGACATAACCCGCCCTGCACAGAGGTGTCAGCCAGCCCAGGCATCCCTGCTGTAAAGATAAAAGCTGTTTCACCCAGGACTGTACCTCAGAGAGGGCATGAGGGATCTTCAGCGGAATGAAGGAAACCTCCTTGTTCCCTTTGTTTATGTGGCCAGCTACAGCCTGGTAGCTCCCTCAGCTCTGGTTGCTTTCTCTCCTCTCTAGGTACCTGGCCATCCGCTACCCGCTGCGCTCCCGGGAGCTGCGGACCCCCTGCAATGCCGTGGCTGCCATGTCCGTGATCTGGGGCCTCTCCGTGGTCTTCGCAGGCCCCTACCTAAGCTACTATGACCTGATCGAGTGGGAGGCCAGCTACATCTGCATGCCCGGCTGGGAGGAGTGGAGACGTAAGGTCATGGACACCAGCACGTTTGCCTTTGGCTATGTCATCCCAGTGCTGGTCATCAGCCTCTCCTACACCAGGACGATCAAGTACCTGTGGACAGCAGTGGAACCCCTGGAGGACATGTCAGAGTCCAAGAAGGCCAAACGGAAAGTAACCAAGATGATCATCATCGTAACCATCCTTTTCTGCCTGTGCTGGCTGCCCTACCACGTAGTCATCCTCCGATACCTCTACGGAGACTTCCCCTTCAACCAGGCCACCTACGCCTTCCGCCTGCTTTCCCACTGCATGGCCTATGCCAACTCCTGCCTCAACCCCATTGTCTACGCCTTGGTCTCCAAGCACTTCCGTAAGGGCTTCAAAAAAGTCTTCAGCTGCCTCCTGAGGAAAAAGCACCGCAACAAGGTGCACGTGCTGCACGCTGCTCATGCTGTGCCTCGCTTCGAGGCAGTATCAACAGAAGTGTCCCAGATGCATGGGGACAATAACCGGTGCGAGCTGAACCCAGACTCCCCAGCGGTGCCCTCCCGTCCCTCCAAGCACCTTCAAGTTTGTTAGTGGAGAGCTCCACACCATCTGCCCCCCTAGCTGTGTCGCCAGCCTCAGGCCACCCTCTCCCACCCGATGAATGAGGATGCTGGGAAAGGCAAGCCAGAAACCCTGATGTATCCTGCTTCTGGCTTTGCCATTCCTTTTCTTTCTGTGTGTCAACTGCTCTCCTAAGCAACGTACTACAAGCAAGGCAAGGAATGGACCCAGACTTGCTCCAGATCCTCAGCCCACCTGAAGTTCAAGGACTAAATCTCCAGCTCCTCCGTTGGCTCTCATCCTTCCAAGTTGTCTGCTCAGTGCTCCCACTACTCTGGACACATCGGCTTGTTGTCACACAGTCTCTTCTGCCTCCCACTGTCCCATCTGGCCAGAGTGGTCCCCATGGAGTGACAAGGGAGACAGGCAGCGTGAGCAGAGCCAGGTGAGCAAAGGTGGTAGGGAAAGCAACTGCCATGGCCCATGGATGGTTGCAATGATGGCTTTTGCTCTCCCAGTGACCAGGTCCTTCCCTGGGGCACGGCGTGGGCCACAGGCTCTCCCTGTGTGGGGGGATGTAGCTGCTGTACATACTAAGGAGACATCTTTCTAACCCAAAGCAAATAAATGCACTTTCTTAATCCAGGCAATAGCAGGACCCGTGGTGGTCATCTGGGGTGGGGATGGGCTACCCATACCTCAGTGGAGCCTTTCTCCTAACTGGTATAAATCAGTGCACCACAAACATCATCACTGAGCAATGTCTGCAGACCCAAACCCTGCCTGGCATAGACTCGTAGAATCACAGAACAGCTTGGGTTGGAAGGGACCTTAAAGACCATCCAGTTCCAACCCCCTGCCAAGGGCAGGGACGCCACCCACTAGATCAGGTTGCCCAGGACCACTTCCAACCTCTTTTTGAGCTCCTCCACGGATGGGGCATCCACAGCTTCTCTGGCCAGCCCGTGCCAGTGCCTCACCACCCTCTGAGTGAAGAATTTCCTCCTAACATCTAATCTAAACCTCCCCTCTTTCAGTTTAAAACCATCTCCCCTTGTCCTGTCATAATCCGTCTGAGCAAAATGTTGCTCTCCATCTTTTTAATAAGCTCCCTTGAAGTACTGAAAAGTTGCAATGGGGTCTCCCCGGACCTTTCTCTTCTCCAGGCTGAACAGCCCCAGCTCTCTCAGCCTTTCTCAGGAGAGGTGCCCCAGCCCCCTGGAGACAAGCCACCCACAACACAGGCACACAGCGCATTCAGAGGAGCAGCTGGAGAGACAGGGCCAGACACGAGCACAAGCACAGCACAGCTCAGCCCAGGTCTGGCCGCCCAGATGAATGCAGCCCTGGGCACGAGGCAGAGCTGGGCAGGCCTCAGATGGAATTGCCCTGTTCGCACCCAGCACCCTGCATGTGGTCCTGAGAGCCCCCTCCAGGCCTCAGGAATAAGGACGTGGAAGAACACCCAGCCCGGGTGTGTCGACCTCTCTCGGGGTAGCGCAGGGCCTGGCCAGCCTATTTTCTACAGGCATGATGGAAAAAATGATGGAAAAATTGAAATAAGATTCATTAATTACCATGTCACATTACGGGAGAACAGAGGTTTTACAGATGTCTTCTTACATAAAATATCCAGTTCTATTGAAAAAATCAAGTGACTTTGATGAGAACTATTTTCTGTAACCCACTTTGATTGGCACTGTCTACCAGACCACCCCTGAATGCTCGATTAACATACGAGAACAATACCAAACGAGAATAACGCACACTAAGTGGGACAAAACCCCATTAAGATGACTGTGCCACAGATCACTGCTAGCAAGGGAGAATCAATGCTGAGTACTGCTGGTGACGTGGGATCCTTCACCACAGCCAGCTCACGCGGCAGGCTGGGAGAAGGCAGGCATCTGGCATTTCACTCCAGCTGGATTCTGCCTGCTTGCGCCACGAAAAAGCGAGAAGCCTGATTTGGGATCTCAGACCTGGCTGGGAACAGGACTTGTACGTGCTCAGAATGGAGTCAAGGTGTGCGTTTCTTTTAGGAGGCAAGGTGACAGTCATTAAGAATTGGCAGCAAGACCTCCACCCTGCCAATGGAAGTGGCTCGTGTCAAAGGCTGTCTCAAATAAAAGCTCAGGGACAGCCCGAGATGGAGCCTGCAGAAGCTTGTGCAATCCCAGGTTTGCAGGGGAGCAGGGCCCACTGTCTGAGCACCCAGGTTCTCTGGGGTGAGATGAGGTCTAGAAATACCATCTGGTGGGCAGCTGACCTGAGCAAGTCACTGAGTAGCTCCTTGGCCCCTTTCAGAGTGGCTAAGAGTGTTTGCCTTGCCTCTCTGTCTCCTTCACAAGTGGCCTGACTCCCTGTGCAGGATTTGACCCCCAAATCTCTATCACTATTGTGGGCTGACTGTACTGATAACCTGAGCAACATTGCCCATACCACTATAAAGTATACAGAACCCAGGGATCTAATTAAAAAAAAAGAAAGGATAAAAGGATAAATTGCTCTTGCATCTCTCTTGCACTTCCTAACACTCAACAAGCACAGCTGCTGAAAGCACTCCATGCTCTCCTGGGGATGCCCAGCAAGAGGGAGTCCCAGTCCCAACATGTTATGGGGAAGAGGGAAAGTCTGGGACGGTGAGAAAAGTTGGACCAGCAGCAGGAATGCAAGGAGAGAGCAGAATGAGCAGCATGAGGAGACCCAGCAAGAGGCTGAGTGGTTTTGGAGCTAAAGTGCCAAGCATCTTCTACGCTGGCTCCAGCATTTTGGAGTCGGCTTCCTCTCGGACCACAAGTCATTTTTGCCCTCAGGGGTATGTGAAACACAACACCTCCATTTTCACCAGCTGCTTAACCAAATTCGTGCTCATGTCTGTTTGTACCTACCTGGCCCGTCAGCAAATAAATGCATTCTTTTGTCTCTTGCCCATTTAAGCTTGCAACCTCCAAACCTAACTTTCTGTCTGTAATCCACTCAGTCCTCTAGGCAGCCACGTGGGCACATTTATCTATCTCCTCTACTGCCACTGCCCCTATCCCAGCTTTCACAATAAGCAGCCCAACAATGAAAGGCCCTAGGGCCCAACCTGCACCCTCGTCTGTATCCCAAAGCTCGTTACAGAGCCCTGCCACAATGCCTCCCCCGCACTGCCCACGCTACAAGAAGCGGGCAGGGATGGTCTTCTGGAAATGAAGAACAAACCAAGGTTTCCATCCCCCACGCCCCATCCCAGGAACGAGAGAGGCTGTGAAAACTGGGGACACGAGGAGGTACAGCAGTTCTGCTAGAGCAAACACCCTGAGGACTGGGCATTGGCTCCGCCAATTCAAGTCAGCTTCAGAAGCAGGAGTCGCCATGACCCAGCATCAGCCTCTGCATCACCTCCACTCCTTCTGAACATCAAGGAGATGGGACCAGACAGGCATGAAACATCACTTGTCTGTGACTTCACGGAGCAAAAACCCGACTGCCAGATCAGCTTGCCAGCTGTCATTTCAGATAACACAAGTGCTGTCTAGCCTGGGGCACACATCAGCAAAGTCCCTGTCTCAGCATTTAGAGAACAGTGCTTTTCACAGGGAGGCACGAAGCCTGTCCCAGGTGGCACTGGAGACAGTGCCCAGGCAATACGGCTTTGTGACGTGCAGGCACAGCTGCTTGGTGCCTCTCCTCTTCAGCACCAGACCCGTGCACACTGCTGGGAAGCATCATGCCGCTCGTATTTCCACAACACCGTGCGCAGAACTGTTCTAAACACAGCTTCTGAACCAAAACTCAGCCTGTGGGCCACCTCCTTCCTGAGTACCATGCACCGCCAGCTCCCTGGGCCATGCATCTGAAGAATCAAGCCAAAACCATTTTCAACACCATTAACTAACCTGTGACAGTTACCACCAGCTAAACATCTAGCCCTTATAAAGTGGGGTCAAATCTTGATCCAAGTTCACACAACTGCAAGACCGCTCATCTTGGTCAGCGTGGCTGCACCCTGCATCTTTGCCTCATGCTAATTGCCCGGCCCTGCCCTTGTACCACCAGGACGGTTTGTTTCAGCAAATTAATTTTACGTGATTTTTTTCTGGACGCAAAAAGAAAAAGCACCTCTCAGTATTAGATTTTCTGTATGAGCAGCATTCATAGGCTTGGGTTGGAAGAGACCTGGAAGATCATCTGGTTCCACCCCCCCGCCATAGGGACGCCTCCCACCAGATCAGGTTGTCCGAAGCCCCGTCCAGCCTGGCCATGAACACTGCCAGGGATGTGGCACCCACAGCTTCTCTGGGCAAACTGTCCCAGTGCCTCACCACCCTCATAGGAAGGAATTTCTTCTCAATATCCCATCTCAATCTCCCCTCTTTTAGTTTAAAACCATTACACCTTGTCCCATCACTGCACTTCCTGATGAAGAATCCCTCCCTGCCTTTCCTACAGGCCCCCTTTAGGTACTAGAAGGCTGCTCCAAGGTCTCCCTGGAGCCGTCTCTTCTCCCAGCTCTCTCAGCCCATCGTCATAGGAGAGGTGCTCCAACCCTCCTACGATCATCTTTGTGGCCCTCCCATGGACCTTCTCCAACAGGTCCATGTCCTTGTGCTGAGAGCCCCAGACGTGGATGCAGCACTCCACGTGGGACCTCACAAGGGCAGAGCAGGGGGGACAATCACCGCCCTCTACCTGTTGGCCATTCCTGTCGATGCAGCTCAGGACGCAGTTGACCTTCCCTGCGCTGGTACGGCAGTGGAATGGCAGAGCTCCCTCAGGACTACTGCACCTCTCAGTAATATGTGCAAGGTTCTGCTAAGGAATTGATTGTTATGGCCTCAGGGGAGTCAAGCACTGTGGTCTGAATTTCAAAACTAGTTTGGCGCCTCTCAATACTAAACAACATGGAGCAGAAGGCAGAAAACGTTGTCAAGAAAGGAGAGAATAAATTACAGCAAGTCCTGTGGGTGCTGCTCTCTGACCCTGTAAGAGAATGGACATGGGGTACAGAAGCCCACCAGCTGGATCAGGGCCTCCAGCCTAGCCCCTTACTTTATGCTACCAATAATCCACACATACTAGAAACAGTGCCTCCATGGAACCTGCATCAAAAGCAGTTTCAAAGGCAGAGAGCCAAGGCCTGGAGAAGATACTTGCCCAGGTACCTCAACCCCCCTACAATGGGGACCACAAAAATGGAAATCAGGTCAGCACCGTGGTGGGGGGGCATCAGTGGGATGCAAAACTCACGTTGTACGTTGGGTGGAGGCAAGCAGGGAAAGCTGTAGAGAGGTGCCCTGGCCTCCACAAGCCTTCAGGTTGGCTGGTCTGCTCTGATCAACCAAGGTGCCTCCAGCCAGACCCTGGCAACTCCAGCTCACAGGGATGTCCCTGTGGGCTTTGTGAACCACTGGCACTGCTTGGCTGCTCCCCAGCAGCCTCCCGTGCCTGCTCCCAGCCAGGCAGTAGGACCAGGAGGTCTGGAGCCACTGAAAAAGGGCAGGAAAGCCCAGCGGGCTGATCTCTGAGAACAGACACGCTCTGCAAAGCCTGCTCCAGCAGAACGGGGCTGTGGCAGAAGAGTGAGTTAGCAGCAGGGTTTGCTGGGGATGGAATTTCTTCCTGACAAAGTAGGAAGAAGCAGCAGCACAAGTCTATGCAGGCAAAGGAAGAGCTCTCCCCACACCCGCACCCCAGACCCAGACTCCTTTATTTCCTCTTATGATACAGTTAATTGCAGTCCAGTCTCACATTGCTGGATGCACAAGTCCAATCCCTGCCACTCTGGGCTTTAGGGTTAGGTTGGTGAAGTGTGGCCTCACCTGCTCTCACAGCACAGCTGCCGTGCATCAGAGCTGGAACCAGGACAGCCATGCCTCTTTGCCCACCCCCGCACTCTCTAAAGGAGACCATTTTCATCAGAAGAAAACGCGCTGGGTTTCACATCACGTCCCTGACAGCAGCAAGCTAAGTAGGAAAGGACGTGGCAACACTGATTGGACTTCATACACCAGGATGAATTAAGAGGAGCTTCCACCCACGTACGGGGAGGGTTAAAGAGAAGCTCAGACAGCTCCAGAGAGGTGATTAACTATAAAAATACTCTAATGCAAGAACCTGTTAACAGTGCAGCGAGCAGTTCCCCACATGTATAAATCATTTTCTACACAAAAATAGTCTGGAACAGAGCAAGGACTGGTAAATGCATACCCAGGGTCATCACCGCAGTTAGTTACATTAGTTACAAGGATAATGGACTGGAGTCAGTAACGCATCTGCTATTGAATTAGCTGATCCAGGCCTCTCTAATTTACACCTTTCATTACTAACATACACATCCATTGGTCACAGCCTGATACTCATTTACAGGAACCGTGTCTGAACCTGCAGCATTAACACATCAGACAAGCACAGCACCAGGTGTCAAGTCCTCAGACAAGGCAGGCAGCAGCAGTAACAAGGAGGCACCAACCCACTCAGGTTCCCATGGACCTCAAAACAGGGAACAACAATGTAAGTCATAGACAAGTAGGCCACACATGCCCAGAGCAAGTATCTATAAAGGAAAAACAAAAAAGTGACGTACCTATTACTAGTCTCCATCCTTGGAGCTATTCAAAGGACATCTCGACATTGCTCTGGGCAAGTGGCTCTGCTTGAGCAGGGGTGTTGGACCAGATTACTTACAGAGGTCCCTTCCGACCGCAGCCATTCTGTGATCTCTCTCTCCCTTCTCAGCAGAGCGCTCTGGGTAGCGCTTGGAAAGCAACAGGATCCCGTATGCTGTCAGGACAGCCCCCAATGGCACTGATTTCATGTAGGGACCACCATGAGCCTGCAGTCTTCTCCTCAGTACAAACGTAGGCTCCTGGGTAAGGTCCTCCAGCAATGAAGGCCACCAGAAACACAGGCTGAATAGGTCAAACTGGATCCAGGCAATGCTTCCTCATCACTTATAATCAGCTCCATGTGCCGATCCATCCCAGCCACAGTAGCTACAGCCTCTCCCAGACATGACCATCAAGAGATTTTTGGACAAGTGCTTCAGGTGTCAGACAGCACTGGCCTAAGAGCTACAGGTTGAAGGTACACAAACCAACCGTGGCCTTTGAAGGGCTGCACAGCTCCAACCTGAGAGACTGCTACTGTCCTCCCTTCTCTAAGCAATAAAACAGCAAGCTAAACTAAAGCATTCACTTGTAAAATACCACAGAATTTTTGGCAATCTTCATTCTCAGCACTGACACCCCATAGAAGTATGGCAGGAATGAGGTTCTTTATTTCACAATTATCAATAGCAAGAGGGATGATTTACATACTGTAGCATTCACGGGTAGACAGCAAATCATGGTAACATGGTACTCACTTGGAGTTTAACGACAAAACGTGAGACTGTACAACTGTGCTGAAGGAACGAGGGCAGCTCCAAAGGCTGGCAATTAAAATGTTCACTACATCAGGGAAAAAAAATAAAAGCAAAAAACAAGTGGCTCAACTAAGGCTTAGGAAAAATAAATAACAAATTATCACATTGATGCCAGGGGAAAAAATAGTAGCAAATAATAATTTTCTCAAAGGCAAAACAATATCATGGGCATGGCCAGAACAGATTGGAGAGAAGAGCTCTGAGCTAGTCATAACAGCAACTGGATGAGGCCTCAGCAGCATACTTTACTACATGGAGCAGCATGCCCAGCACTTTTTTGTGGTATGTTATATTAGTCTAACTTCATCCCTTTCCAACCAGCAGTTAGTTACAGCACTGTGCGCAAATACAGTTACTGAGAGTGTTCCACAGCTCCCTGTCCCTTGTAAGGGACTAGTGTAAATCAGAGGCTTGCAAAGTGTAAACCACAAAGAACACACGAGAAAAAAGATAGGTGAGATCTCCCACCATCCACACAGCATTGCTTGGTGCCCTGCTCATGTACAAAGTCACGTCCCAGACACAGCCACTAGATGTGTGTTTCCAGATGCATCGACCCTACCCTACAAAGGGCCACAGGGTTAACAAACCACACAACACTTCTCACATTGACCTGGACTCAACAGGCACATGGAAAACAAACAGGGAGATGCTCGAAGTGGTTTAAGTGTTTGGACAATCCACAGAGAATTAATGTGGCTTGTAGTTCCAGTAACTGGAGAAAACAGAGATCTGGAAAACAAGAAGATAAGCAGTTAAGTTCCTGGATCCCCTCAGCCATAGAAAATAGAATGTGCAACTAGGGCGTAAAGATTAAGCTTTACAGCATTATCCAGCACTGCACAGCAAAAGGGCAGACTTGCTGCTGTTGTCACTGAAGATGCTCAGAGCACATTGATACTTGCTCAAGGTGGCAGCCAGGTCAGCTGCAGAGCTGGAATTGAACTTTGTTCCTCTGGAATCTAGTTCGCTGAACCTCTCCATGCCTCCTCTTCAGCACCCTGGCATTTCCTAATATCCAGCTCATGACTGAGAACACAAAAGCTTCTACCTGCTCCTTTCAGCCCTGTTCAGCAAACATCTGCCATGCTGCATTTATCCCAGATGACTGCCTGCTGGGCACTGCCACCCAGCTCCAAGGCTCTGGAGCACTGACTCATTGCTTGTTTTCAGTTCATGTACCAGTCACACAAATCAACATCATATCGGATTTTTAAACCCGAGATCCTCTCAAAATCCAGAGTTAAAAAACAAAGACCCTTCTCTAGGGATATTACCTTGTCCTTCAGTTGCTGGCAAAGCTGCAGTGAAACTGTGAAGAAGACGAGGGCATCGTTTAACCACGGGACAACACATTCCACTTTATGGACATGGCTGACTTCATACCGCTGGTTGCCAAACTCACTGGAGAGGAAAAAAAGCAGTTTCACACAAAACAGCACAAAATACAGAAGTCAACTGTCCTCCATTCTCAGAACAACTTCTACATTTAAAACAGCATCTGGCAAAGTTACAGAATGCAAACTCTCAATTTATCTCTGACTGGATTCAGATTTAAAAAAAAATGTAACAAGGTTCAAGTAGAACATTACCACTTTCCAGAGAGGCATAACACAGGAAATGCAGATGGCAATACCAACAGCCTGATGTTCATTTTGGCTGACAGCTCTCATCTCTTGCAAAACTCAAGGCACTCTATTAGTGACTGGAATCCTGGAAACCCACACCTGGTGGGATGGCTTGCATGACCAGAGTGCTGCAATGGATGGCTACAAATTCTTCAAAAGTGATAGGCCACAAAGAAGTGGCGGGGTAGCCTTTTATATCAGGAAGTGTGTGGATTGTCTTGAGATCTCATTTGGATCTCATCCTCAGCATCCTCCTATCCCTTTTACACAGCCTTGTAGTAATCGTACTTACAACATCGCTCCAGGATTGTGTAGAATGGATCCTCCAGCAGGCTTGAAGTTCTAGAGAAGACAAGGGTCATTAGGATTTTAAGTTAGTAAATTAATCATTTAGAAGACCTTTACTATTTGCACTCAGTGTAGCCTGACAAGAAACACCTGATTCATATGCCTGAATACTCCATTCAATATGAAATACAAGCCTGTTGATCCCATCTTGCTCCTTCAGAAAAAGCACATTCTATACAGCAGCTGAGTGCAATTAAGATCCAGATTTTAGAACAAGAAAAATAAGTTCTCACTGACCAGAATAAAAATAGGAAATTGATTTTAGGAAAAATATCCATACGGAAGGACTGCGTCTCATAAACCTTAAGAGTTTTTAGGGGTCATCAAGTTGACTCAAATGCAACATGTGAAGCAGAAAAATAACCATCAAAACTCCATTTAAAAAACCCCAGATGCTACTTCAATGTAAATTGGATTACTACAATTATACCCTTCCAAAAGCATGTAAAGTTATCAAACTACATTGTAAGATAAAACATTACTTGGCAAAAAAATAGTTTCTGACTTTCTTCAGAGTACCGCTATTTTCTCCTTGGCTAAGTGGCCATGGCCTGAACCACACTCAGAGCCAGTGCTGACTGGAGCAGATCTAAACACAGGCACGGTGTCAGTCACAGACACTTCTGCATTACCTTATGCTTATAACAGTGCACAAATAACAGTGTGATCTCATAGTGACAGGTAAGAAGGGCTAAATAAACAAGACTGAAGAGATAGCAGCGTCACCTTAGTTGTGCTGGGCTGCAGCACATGGAGTTGGTAGATGGTCAGGCACAGCTTATTGAGGTTAATGTAGAAATTCACAAGGATGTCTGGAGGCAGAGCAGGAGCAAACATTCTCTGGTGAGAAAATAAGTTTTCTTTAACAGTGAACTGACCATTATTTCTAATGCTAGGAAATCACTAGCTTTTTATAAGCTATACTGCAATTATCCTATAGCGAGAGACACGTTAAGAAAGAAACAGATGGAGCAGCACACATGCAATGGCTGTTCCTCTTGCTGCACTTAATCAGACTGTGTTGGTATGAGTGCTAGTGACAAGATAGGATTCACAGGGGGAAATCATCCCTGTACAACCTTCCTGGGAAGGGAACAGAACTTCTCTGAGAACCAGAGTCCTCATGCCCAAGTCATCTGCTCTCCCACAGGAAGGTACAGAAACAGCCAAAAACCTTGAGCTCAGTGCTTGTGCTTCTTCCTTCACCTCTCTCTCTGCCTCAGGAGGGGTTTCAGAAATCCACTTTCATCAAGATGTAGTACAACATCCTGACACAAAGTATACGAGTTCTAGACTACCAGGCACTTACTGTGAGACCACTGGAGGCAATTTCTGGTAGAGTCAGAGTGGCTGGAGTGGTAAGACGATTCCGTGCTCTTGAGAGCTGTAACATCACAGCATCCATAAGCTGTAAGATAAGGTACAGTACGCTGCTGAGTGACAACCCCTGGACAGCTCTTGATAGCAAGGCTGTAGGATTTTGCAACAACCACTACCACTTCCACTCAGGATTTGGGAAGGAACTTGCTAGTACCACAAGGACTAGCAGACAAGAAAAAAAAAACATCAACAAGACACAGATAGGACCCTGGAAAAGGAGGTGTCAACATGTTGCCATGAGTTATAAGAGACCATGACAATCAATTCCACAAGAATACCAACCAGTAACAAATATGAAGCTTTGGCAGCAGATGAAATCAAAGAGCAAGACTCACACAGTGAAACAGCACCAGCTAGGCCTGCCAGAAGTTGCAGAAGAAGATGGCAAGTGCTAGTAGTAACTCCCAACTGAGAGGCAGTGAGACACTCATCTGCCAGTCAGGGTACACTCATCATGCAGTCAAGGGAAGTCTGCTACTTGCCAGGAGCTAAGGTCCAGGATGCTGCAGAAATTGCCAAAATTGGTAAAAGGCACACACCACCTCCTACTTCTGTTCCACATGGGTACCAACAATACGGTACAGCACAGCCTGAGCAAGATCAAGCAAGACTTCAGGGTCCTGGGTCACAAGTGAAAGGGATAGAGGACCAGATGGTCTCCTCTATCTTGCCAGTCAGAGACAGTGGCATGGGCAGAAGTCAACGCATCATGCAGGTTAACATCCAGCTACATGCTCATGAGCAACAGAGAGGAAAAGCACACCTCTCAGAGTAGTGAGGAACACCCCAACCCACCCCTCCAAAAAGGTTCTGCCAAAAAGGTTAGACAGACTCAAATGAAATGCTTCTACACCAGCACACGTGGTATGAGTAACAA
Source organism: Heteronetta atricapilla (assembly GCA_011075105.1). Lineage (NCBI taxonomy): Eukaryota > Metazoa > Chordata > Aves > Anseriformes > Anatidae > Heteronetta > Heteronetta atricapilla. The sequence continues at coordinate 15,517,372 of CM021744.1, forward strand.
ACAGGAAGAACTGATAGCCACTGCCCAGCTGGAAAACTACAACCTGACTGCTATCACAGAAACTTGGTGGGATGAACCACATGATTGGAGCGTTCCAATTGATGGCTATAAGCAGCTCAGAAGAGACAGACAAGGAAGGAAAGGTGGAAGAATTGTCCTCCATGCAAAAAAAAAAAAAAAAAAGGATCGATTGCACAGAGCCATCTTTAAAGAACAACAATACACAGGTCTTTTGGGTGAAAATTAAGAGACCCAGCCAACAATGGAAACTGTGGTTGACATCTATTACAGCCCACAAAATCAACGAGAGGATGTTAATGAAGCTCCAGGAAGCACCATGCTTGCAAGGCCTTTATCCTGCTGGGTAACTTCAACCATGCAGCCACCTGCTGGAAAAGCAGCAAAACAAACTGCCAGCCAGCCAGGAAACTACTGGCATGCACTGAGGATAACTTCCTAGTACAGGTGATGGGGAGCCCAACTAGAGGACAGGCATTGCTGGACCTCTTGCACTCAGGTCAGGTTAATTCCAAACAAGAATACAGGCTTGGCAATGAGTGGACTGAAAGAAGTCCTCTGGAGAAGAGCTTGAGACTATAGGTGGATGAAAAACTGAGTATGAGCTGGCAATGCACACTTGCAACCCAGAAAGCCACCTGTATTCTTGACTGCATCAAAACAAGTATAGCTAGCAGTCCAAGGGAGGTGAATCTTCTCCCTTTATTCCACTCTCATGAGACCCCCTGGAATACCACATCCAGGTCTAGGGCTCCCAGCACAAGGACATGGACCTGTTGGAGAAGGTCCATGGGAGGGCTGCAAAGATGATCGTAGGAGGGTTGGAGCACCTCTCTTATGACGATGGGCTGAGAGAGCTGGGAGAAGAGACGGCTCCAGGGAGACCTTGGAGCAGCCTTCTAGTACCTAAAGGGGGCCTGTAGGAAAGGCAGGGAGGGATTCTTCATCAGCAAGTGCAGTGATGGGACACGAGGTAATGGTTTTAAGCGAAAGAGGAGAGATTGAGATCAGATATTAGGAAGAAATTCCTTACTATGAGGGTGGTGAGGCACTAGAACAGTTTGCCCAGAGAAGCTGTGGGTGCCACATCCCTGGCAGTGTTCAAAGCCAGGCTGGACGGGGTTATGGACAACCTGATCTGGTGGGAGACGTCCCTTCCTAAGGCAGGGGGGTTGGAACCAGATGATCCTTAAGGTCTCTTCCAACACACAGCATCCTGTGATTCTACAATTCCATGACAAATATAGTTTAACTGTTACCAGGAACTGAAGAGATAACATCAACTCATTAAAAGAAAAAGCAGAGAAGATTAGATGAATTACTGTCAATGCTACAGAAGCATTGACAAACTTATCGTAAGCTCTTCCGAAGAGCAGGTATTCAAGGAAAACAACCCATGTCCTAGTTCTCCCATTACCACATCATAGATAAAACAACTACTGAATGCCCCCCTGCCCCATCCATAACCACATATGACCTAGGGCACTAAAGAACCAGCTCATCGTTGGTCCAATCCTGCCAGGAACACCACAGTTCAAATGCTCTGGTCAGGAAGATTTCCTTTTCCAGATGTGGGAATCCACATATGTCATAGAGCTCACGACTACATTAGAAATGATGACTTATTACTCCCCCCTCCTTTCACCCAAAATTTAAAAGGAGATTGGTAGTAAAAATTTGGCACCCCTCGTGCATATGGAGATTTAAAAGATTTGGCTTTTTCTTGTTTGATATCGTGATGGGTTCTGAGTAAATCCCTACTCTAGTCCAGAGAGCACGACCAAGCAGAGGGCTGGGCTTTATGGCACGCAACAGCTGGCCTGTATCAGACAGCAAGTCATTGACTAGCGAGTCATTTTCAAATCATCATTAAACTGTAAGTACCAAATGTCATTTTTTCATTTCTGATGACTGCCTCATTTCTTCTCTCAAGAGCACTGACTGACAGGGAAGATAACGATCTGCATAACTGCACCATCCAGGAAAGATTAAGGAGTTTCTCTCAAAACACCACTGCTGTACAACAGGGCACTCACTGCTCAGTTCACCATTCACTGTGATTTGCAATGCTGTTACTGGTGCTAGATTGGTAAGAGATTCACGTCAAGTATGAAGTCACATGGATACTCCTCGACACGCGTACATACAGGTACAACTGAGGAATCCATTTCCAGTCAAAACAGTAACGTGCATTAAGTGTCAAAAAACAAATGAAGGAAAGAAACGTGTATGTTCCAACTCAACTAGAGAGTGCTTTCTCCTCACCTTGAGAACCTCCGAGCCTGTTTTGAAGTGGTAGTTCACATCTCTCTTCATAAGCAGGTAAATTGCTTGGTTAACGTGGTTTCTAGCATCTTGTATCTGCAAAAGTACAAATGCAGCACCATTATATAAGCACTGTCTCTAACACATGCAAGAAAGCAGAGGTTACCCTATCTCATTGGCCCTAAGACACTGGTGACTACTCAGACAGTAAGGACAGTTTTCTATGAGAATCAGACATTTGCTAACACAAATCTACCATTGCTGTCCAGATCCATTACCAGGTTCTTCACCCGAGGACTGGGAATTCTAAACAGTCTGAAAGCTACAACGTGAATTGTCAGCAAAAGTACTGCTGCTGCCCCAAAGGAACAGTGACATCAGGCACTCTCATCCTGCGAGAACTCCAATCATGACTATTCAGGCAGGAACTCTCACTGCTGATGGCATATGGTGGTCAGGTCTAGCAACACATGCGATGATTTATTCCTTAGAGATAAAAACAAATGACAAATTGTATCAATAGAAGAAACGAGCAGCAAACATTGATCTCTCCCACAGTGTCTATGGCATCATGCCAAAGCCCTGTACTTGTTGGGGTTGAGTGTTATCACCAACCTCAAGAAGCTGCCACTGCATTGCTTGTGTGGAACGTGACCAGACTCAGGACACAGCTAGCCCAAGTTCCTCTTAAGCAAGACTGCTCGCAGCCAAGAGACACCTATGAAAGCAAGCTTGATGGGTGCATCCCAGTGCTTTTATGCAAAGACAGACTAGAGGAGGAAAACCCTGGGAGAAATTGACTTGTATTCAGTGCCAGGAAGCAACAAAAGAAAATTAAAAAAATAAATGAGGTAAGACATAGGGAGAAATAGATGGAAAGGTCAGGCAGGCAAGTCTGTATGAAAGGTGGCTGCTGGGAGATGGTTAACACAGCTTGGGATATTTGTAGTTCAATTCATCTACACTGCTCCTCAGCAACACCACATCTGAGCTCAAATTTGCAGTGGCCCCTCTCACACAGGATCCTGTCACTGGTTCCTTCTCACCATGGGCTCATGGATCACAGAAGAGTCCTGCTGGACTGGAGGTTACAGAAAGGAAAGATAAAATCCACTGACAGCTTGCACAGATTCTGCAGGTACTGGGGCTATGACATCTCCAAACACCATCACCTCCAGCCCTTACATCTTCCAGATGCTTTTGGGAAAACTATGCAGTTCCTGGCAGTGCTGGCAAACTTGCTTGTTCTGCTATTGTAAGGACATGCTATTTCCCCTTGAGTTTGCTGTCTTTTCTAATCAAGGTACTAAGAATGTCTGTGCCTGCACCTGTGTCACTCAAAAGTGTGCCTATACTACAGTTTCTTATCTATGACCCATTCTACAGAGAGAAAAGGAAGAATCCAACTGGCACCACGCACTATGGATAGATGCAATGAATGATTCAAGATGGTCCTTTTCAGTTCAGACAGGACAAAGATCTTCACACAATCACAGTAAATGCTTCTAGACATAGTCCTTTAGGTACTCACATTCCACATCTGAACAACATTACAACAGTTTTTCCAAGCAAATAAAGGTGTTGTGCATACACGCTGGCAGAAGCCCATCAACTGAGCAGTGGTACACGACAGCCAAAAAACTACGGGCTGTGCAGTCTTAGCACAAAAGTTCCCTTGCCTTGTTGTAAGGCACAAACTCACTTCATCTGCACTCTTGACTGTTTGCAATTCTAGGACAAGGCACACCTCAATTTAGCATTAAGAACTCAAGCACACAATTTTCTAGATTTCTACAGTTACCCAGCAGAGTTTTCACTCCACTGCCAGAACAGCCATCGCACACTGCACTCAAGGACCAAATGCACTGATCAACTAGAAAAATCCAGGGTTTGGCAGAGGAAAATACACAGGATACACCTTTCTTCAACTCACTCAGCTATGACAAAGTAGCTGTGGGAAACTGTCTTCAAGATCATCCACTAGACAGGTCCTGGAAGCTGATCTCTCTCAGCAAAACAGGGGGAAGAAATTCAGTATTCAACATCCCTTTGCCTCCTTAAGGAAGAAATTCAGCTATGCTACAAGAGCACAGTGCAGTGAGATCTGTTCTCATCATAAAGAAATGCTTCTGTAAGACAATGCAAGCAAGCTACTGAACCAGCTCCAAGCCTCTCAAGTTGCTCTTTGTCCTGCTGGCCTGGGTTTTACAACTAATCACGTACTGCACACACACCCTAGGCACTCCTCTTAAAGGATCATGACTGCAGTGTCGACAGCCTTCAGCTTGCTGGTCTTTCAGGAACAAGCAGAACCCACTTCTCTCTCCTAGCACCGTAACTCGATTTAAATGCACGTTTCCTCCCTTAGCTTTTACCACCGGAACAAGGTAACGCAGGACAGATACAGCCTTCCCTGGAAGCGAGGAGGGCACGCATTCTGCAAAGGGCTGGACATCTGAAGGTAACAGTACCTGCTGCAGTTTCCACTGCTTGTCTTCCCGAAACGCGAAGTGCAGAAGCTGATTACTTCTGGGCATTTTCAGATTAACGTCCTTGAAGAAAGAAACAAAACATGAGAGCAAGTAATCCCCACATGCCAAGTACGGAGACCGTCAGTCCCACTCCATTCTGCCTCCACACCACCTTGACAAGCTGCTGACCGGAGCCTCAGCCCTCTTCAAGGAAGATGTTAATACAAAGGATAAGCTGAAAGGAATTTAGTGTGTCAAGAGGCAGGCAGGACGTACCATCTCAACTCAGAAGGTCCCCAGTGAAGTTTGAAATCACAACAATACAGGCAATAAAGGTGAGGAATCCCCAGAAAAGTCAATTTCACCAGTTGCCATAGGAATTTTAGTATCAGTTGGTGTTACTACCAACACATACCCCTGACAGTTACACTTCTTTCTCGTGGACAAACTACTAAAATTTTTGCAAAACGTGCACGTCCAAAGGTTTACATAGTTAAGACTATAGACTGCCTCATCTAGCAGCTCTTCCTCCCTGCTGAAGACAACACCACAGCAGAGCAGCACTTGCAGGCAAAGTCAGATGTCAGCTTTGCAATGAAGTTTTTAACAGAATTCATCAGTTGGAATCCTAAATCTAGGCAGCATGGCAGTGGCTCAAAGGCTGCCATCTTACAAATAACTCAAAGGCATCTCATATCCATTGCCTAGGTCAACTGGCACCAAAGCTGTGGTAAAACTGCCTTGGCACTGCAGTGGTACGTCAATACCACCGAGGAAGAGGGCTCAAGATGCTGGATCTTGACAAATTTCACCTGTTGTTGAAACATTAAGGATTTAAGGCCTGTTAAGGAAGACAAAGACTACTTGTTGATCACTTGTACAAAGGAAGGATGACTTATGGTGCAAAGCAGGAAGCATGGAAGTACTCACAGCTTGGCACAGGGCATCTCCCTGCAGTGTCAACACACCTTTTACCTGGTCTGTGCTGAAATGAGAAGAAAGATCTGGGCAACACAGGTCATGAGAAGCAACAGACACATACACAAATTGCCAGTAGTACACTGTCCCTCCCCGTCACATGCAGCCTGTCAAGGTCCCCTCCCTCCAGGGGTCAGCTGGAAGATGCAGGTGTATTCTACACACACTTCCAGATCCCCAGTCCACCACACCCTACCCACCCTGCCTAAAACATTACGTTCTGCTCTGAAACAGGCTTATTAAATATTAACTATTTGGTTGCTGTTACAAACAGCTCTAAAAGGCACAATCACAAGATACTGGATGGATTACTGACACTGAAGGACTAGATGCATCACTTGGGAGTTGAAAGCTACAAAAAAATCCCAAAGTCCGGTAAGATTGCTCCTACCTACGGCAAGCAGTGGGGGAAGACTGAAGCACCCGGGCCCTCAAGAACTCGGTTTAGCCCTACCTGACATTTCAATATAGTAGACAAGTGCTTTAGATAAGCACTTGAAGATCCACCTTGCAACAACAGTGAAAAAAACTGGACTCAGTTTTAGTGCTTTAAGATTTGAAGAATACAACTTTCAAAAGCACCACAGTAACTGCACACCCTTCCTGAGCGCTCACCGTGCTGTTTCTAAGAACTAAGGTGTGCTACTTTGCAGCGAGCTTGAAAGCCCCATCAGGGCACAGGTATTCAGACAGAGGACGATGCTGATGATGAAAAGACGGACAGCCATTTCAGAAGGACTGCATTTCTATAGAGGCTTATGCACAGATCTCACTTTGTTCTGCGCCAAAGGGATTTATGATTGCTATCTTAGGGAGATAAAGGCAAAGAGCAAGATTTGTCCGTGGCCAGAGTCAGAAACTGAGTCAAGAGCAGAACTCAAGTCTCATAACTCCAATTCCCAAAACCCAGAATCCAACAAAAACACCTTGGCAAGAACTGCTGACAACAGTGCACTGGTGCAACACATCAGCATGCGGTCAGGAGTCAATGGCTATATTATAGAGTTCAGCAGGAAACTGCAAATGTCTGGCTATGCAGCCCCTGGAACACAGCTACGGACTTGTAGGGAACCAGCCACAGGAGTTAGTTTTTCGTTAAGGCGAGCTCTCGCGCTGAAGGAAGCCCCTTCGCGCTGGTAGCACCCCAGGGACCTTTACTGGAGACGCTCAGGTAACAGCATCCCTCGCCAGCAACGGGGAATCCCGGGACGGACGCTGGCACGGCGCAGACAAGGCTCGCGGTGCCCACACCTGGCAGAACAGCTGCGTCCCAGCAGCGACAGCCACTTACCCCGCCGTGCTCAGCACGAAGCTTTCCTGCTTGGCCGCACCTTCTGCGCCACCGGCAGGCAGGGCGAACCTGTGCGAGGCCTCCTGCTCGGGGGAGAGAGCGGAGCGGTCAGTGCCGGAGCTCCCACCGGGCCTGGCCCAACCGCAGCCCGGGAAGAAAGGTGAGGCAGGAGCCGAGGGGAGATGCCGGTGGGGGTCTGGCACAGCGCAGCCACTTCTGTGACTCCTGAGCCCTGCCCAGCACAGACAGGAGCACAGAGACCTCAGCCAGTGCGGATGTGCCCAGGGGCTGCCCACAACCTCTCTCACATCAGCCCCTGAAGATCAGCCCTCCTGACTGGTTACACTGGCTGCTGACTATCTTTTAACCACATTTCACCTTTAGAACTAAGAAATTCTTCAAAACAGTTACTTTCTATACAGATAATGCAGGTTGTCATCACCTGCTATTAAGCCATATGCTGAGTCAGAACGCTGCACTCTCCTCATTTGGCAGCCTCCCCTCACCTCCACATTTTTGCCCCTGCTCTTACATCACACACTGCCTCCACCATAAGGGTGTTAACGGGCTGGGCCTGTTCAAGATCAATCAAGCAGAAGAGCGGTGTTCCTGTGAGCATTCCCTCCTCCAAGCAGATCACCTCCTGGCTGCCCGCACAGCGGAGAACAGCCCGGACTCAGGCTGGCTGGCAGTGCCACAGGCTGAGCACAGCTGCGCACTTCGCTCCTCTGGAAGGGGCAGGGACTTGCAGAGAAGGTGGCGTACTGAGGGAAGGATGGGTTCAGCTGAGGAAGGCATGGGCTGCAAGTGGCTGCACAGGTAGAAGCTTGATAGTTAAGATTAACATACTCCTTTCCACCCTCACATGACTAATTTCTACGAAGATACAGATTCTCTGTTCCAGAAAATATTGGTAAAGCAAACACTTGTCACACATGCCTGGCTGCCTCCACATGGTTTTCCCAAGCAGCTCTCAGCAAAGAGAGACACAGAGCATCTGGGAGAAAACAGCTTCACTGTGAATCCTCAGAAGCAGAGGACAGGCAAACACTGGACATGCCTGATGGTCTTTTTTGCGTACTCTCAACTAAGAATTTTTTTTTCCTCTAAGAGCAATCTACGACCACTCCTCACACCGATGAGCAAACAAACAAACCCACAGCACAAAAACAGATTAAGCAAATTACCCTTACCTTCAAAATATCCTGCAGCTGTTTCAGAACAGCATGGACCTCTTCTTGTAAAAGCCATTTAAACTCTTCTTCCTACATTGTGGAAAGATAGCAGTGGAATCATTAGAAACGTTTGCCAAGTACTGGAAATAGATCTCAGACATATGGAATTATTTAAGTTGTAAGTATACTGTTATGTGTGATGTTTACATCACGTGCTAGCAGAAGAAAGAAGTGTCAGTTGTATTCAGAGGCCTTATTCCCCACTTTTCCACCCCAGATAAGTGAATTGCCCTCATTTTTGTTTTGGCTTTAACAAAACGGCATTTGTTCTAGTCATTGCATCAATAATCACGGGATTGAGAGATAACAGCACAGCATGCAGGTTTCGGATGGAAGTTCAGATTCCACTGCTTCGCACCCCGAGGCCTCCTTTTAATCTGCTGTGTTGGGCTGACACCGCATCGCCCGCTCCTCCTCAACAGGACGCAGGGAGAAAACAAGACGAAAACCTTGTGGGTTGAGGCAAAGACATGGAGATCTCTTATCAATTACCCTCAGAGACAAAGGTACAGCTTGAGTAAAGTTAACTTATTGCCAAACAGATGTTGAGAAATAGAGACAAAAACTAAAACACCCCCACCCTAATCCCACCTTGAACAACATTTTACCAAGCAACAGCAGCCTAAAAATAAAAAAGCTAAATTAAAAATTGTCCGGGGAAAGAAAGACAGGAGATTCCCAATCATTTGGGCAAAATTCAGCAACAAACAAGTTTGTATCTGTTGTTATAACACCTCAGGCGTCAGTCAGCTGTCTGCTACAGAAAAGCCTTTATACAACAAATCCCCAGAACACAGTTTAGCATTTCTGCTAAAGCCCAAGAGCCCATTCAGAAAATCATTGGAAAAATTGGGGAAAGAAGCAAGCAAGGGATAGAGAAAAAATTTATGCTTGCTACCCTGTAAGACATAGGAAATTTTCAGCGTGGAAAGTACTGGAAGGGAATGAAGTGAGCATATTGCCCCAAATAAGTCAGAAAGCTGTGGTCAACCCAGAATTTTAAGCCAAGTTATCCAAGCCCCAGGCCTAAGGTTTCTCTGCTAGATAGTTCCTGTTTACCATGAGATACATGAAATGACTATTGATGGATTTACTTGTATCTGTTTATGCAAGGGTTGTACGAAGAAGGATTAGAACAAGGACCACTTAGAACATACGTTCACCCAGAAGAACCAGGTACCCCCAGCAACGCCAGATAGGATTCTGTCTGTCCCACCAGTGAGCGCAGCAGCACTGCCCTTCCTTCCCGTTAGTCCTGGTTTGGGTTTCTGGGCATTGCACACACAGCAGACCCCTCGCCCTTTCATTCTCCTTAACGCTCTCCTCCGGGTTCCCGAAGGAAGGGAAGTAACGTAGGTAAAGCACAGGCATTTACAGTCTCTACCACCCCACTGTCACCACGCGGATGGTTTAGGCCACGTTATTCCACTTCAAATTGTTACTGGCGTCTTCCAGGCCCCTAGCGAGGGGGGAAGAACCCCCCCAGGTACACGTTTCTGATGTGAGGTCATTCACTACATCTACGCGTTTGTATTCTTGGGGAATGCCAGACATGCCATCGCGTTAACTTTAGAAAGATCTTATTTTCTGTGCTTTTACGTTTTGAACCCTGTGACTTCCCACCCACCCTGGGTAAATCTCAAACTCGCTCCCTACGCAGGGAGCCTTCGCTGCCTCTCGCGGCTCCCACCCGCTAGTCCCTCGGCAGCCTCAGCTCGTCCGCGCCTCCCGTGCCTTTTATCACGCGAACCGAGCCGCCCTGCCGTGCCCGCCAGCTCGCTCCTAGGCCTCGTCTCCCACCGCCGTGCCGGCCAAGGTCAGGCCAACGCTCACGGTTATTTACCCATAAGCACGGCGGCCTCCGGCGCCGAGTCCCTCAGAGCCACCGCCACCGCCGCCCCCCTCGCGGCTCCCGGGGAACCCTCGGCCCGGCCGGCACGGGCACAGCGCCCCAGCGGGAGGGGAGCGAGGCCTCCGGGCAGGCGCGGCGGCAGGGGGCTCGCACCCACCCGGCCGCGGCCCCACGGCTCACGGAGCAGCCGCACGCAGCGCCCCGGCCCGGGCGCAGGCAGGGTCTGGCTCCGAGCCGCAGAGGGGCCCCGCCGGGCCGCCAACGCCCGGGTGCTGCCGGTCACGAGCGGCCGCGTCAGCTCCGAGCCCCAGCCGGCTCCCGGGCCCCCGGCACTCACCAGCACGGCGCGCTCCGCCGCGCTCGCCATGGCCACCGCCATCGTGCCGCCAGCCCGCCCCGCCGCGCCCCCGCGCTAAGCCCGGCCCCCGCCCCGCAGCGCCGCCCCCGGGGCCGGGACGGCGCCCGGGACGTGCCGGGCCGCGGGCCCGCCCAGCGTTCACCTGACGCTGCCTGGCACCCCGGGTCGGAGAAAGGGACCTGAGTAAACATCACAGCTCCAGAGAGCTCCCAAAGAACCGCAAAGAAAAATAAAAATAATTTTAGCAGTAACTGAAGCACACCATTAGTCAGCAGCGAACAGTACGATCCCATCACGCCACCAGCCCCACAAGTTGAGCCACGGCCTGGATCATCACAAAGCAACGTTCCTGCACCTGCAAAAGCCACAGCTCGGGGACCTTGTCTTCAGCAGCCCGGAGTGCCCAACGTGCTGCTGAGTCCTTCCGGGAGTGCTCAAAAAGCTGCGGATGCTAGAAGGAGGAATGCTCCTGACAGAGCAAGCCAAGATCCCTCACTTAAATGCCACAAGTCACAGTTATAATCACTGGAAAGCCCATGAACCAACACACCTCAGCTTTTCGTTAAAACAGAGCCTTCACCCTCCTCCTCAGGCAGATGTACACAGCCCTCCCTGCAAGCAGAACCAGAATTTACCCTCATTTGTCATCCATCTTAGTGCCTCTCTGAGGAGACCACAGCGACCAACATGCTCCCAGGTACACTGCTGTTCTACAGGAGCTCCAGCTTTCAAGTTGTTTGAGGAACACGTTATGTTTTTTGTTTTGTTTTGAATGCTAGAATAGCATTCAAGTTTGAAAGGTTCAGAAACTGCCACAAGAACACTGTGTTACCAAGAAAGGTTTTATTCTTTTTGCCAGTAGCTTTGTTAATTGCACAAAAAAAAATCTTTTTGTTTTGCCATTTAAACATTTTCACACATCCTATTCTGAATGACAAATGTTAATTAAAAACAAGGCAAAAATTAAAAATTCACAACCTTAATTAACTATAGGTTCTATCATTGAGGAAAAGAAACTGCTTTTCTTACAAGCTTTTCACAAGTGTCACATTTTCTCTTTAAAAAGGAGGGAGTCAGAAAAGCAAATGGCTAAAACAGAAATCTTCATAAAAAGGAACTTTACAGAATTGTCAACAATATTAAGACAACATTGACTAGCCAGTTTTATTAGAGCATCTCTCAATCCACACCTTTCCCCCCTCTGCCCCTTCCCTACCCCAAATATCAGGCCTAGGAACAGAGTAAGATCCATGTTCAGAGGCTACAGATATAAATAGAAGAATCCAAGTCAGACTATCACAAGTCAACCTCAGACAGCATCTGAAGCAGCCCAGTTTCCACCATTTCCATCCTTCCTCCTCATTTCACATCTACTTCAGCTCTGTCTCTGGCCTTCCCGTGACCACAGAGCTGGCTGGGCAGCACTGCACCCTCCACCCATGTACCTATCCAGGCAGAAAGCTGCAGTCAGGCTTTTCCAGGAAAAGTTACGGTGTTCAACCAGTCTGCACCTGCAACTCCCACAGAAAGAGTGATATCCATTTTGAGAAAGGCAGTATTTCTGGAAAACAAGACCTGCAGCACTGAGATGCCTATAGGGACCCTTTCATAAGTATGGTTCTTTGAATTCACTATGAAATATATGTCATGAGACTTGAGAGCTCCTTTGGTATTCCCACAGCTTCCAGAGGCACCGTAAAGTAAAGAAGAGGGAGATCCTTGATTACACTGGCTCTGACCCATTCACCTTCAATCTAGTCCAAGAGACTTTGCTGCACTGACCCGGAACTGTTCCACTCTCAGTAGAGCATGAGACAGTACCTCCCTTCCCCTCTTCCTTCCAAAGCACATTTTACAAGACCTCTGGTCTTATCTCCTGTCCCCAACATACAACTTCTCCCAGATGCCCTCAATATGCAATTCATGTGATTTCTTAACTGCAGCATGTTTAATCAAGGACTTCTGGTGCTAATTGCTGAATTTTTCTGGATGAGGGAAAGCAAAAGCAGGCTAATGGCTGGTTATCCTGGGTAGTTATACGTGCCTTTAATATGAGTATCTACATGTGGGATGACAGTTGCATTGACAAAGAAATACATACGTGTAACTAATACTGCTCACATATACCTCTGACAAATGGGCAAAGTGATGTCTAACAGATCTATTACTAGGAGATGTTTGCCACAGGACATAAAGCATAACACAATATCAGCCTACAAATAACAGTGATAGCAGAAGGTGAAATATTCACTAAAATAACATTTACAACATTAGGAGTTAGATGTCATGTTTCATAACGAGCATCTGATGCTTTCTGTTTCCTAATAAGGTGCCCCTGAACCATATACACGTTGCACAAAGCAGGATTGGTGAGAAATCCTAAGCCACAGGAAAGTTACCTTAAACAGCCATTAAGTTCCTAGAAAAATAAGATGGTGGGAGGGGCAGACCTCAGGATTTAAAAGAACACAATCTAATCTGAATGTGCTTTCTTTCCTTACAGAATCCAAACCCAAGGGAGGAGATTGTGCCACCGAGAAGCGATTTTGGCCAATGTTTCTTACTGGCATTTTATTAACTTTCAAATTTAAAATGCAAAAATCCTCCTAAAAGGCTAATACTGAGAATTAAAAAAAAAAAAACAACCATGCCCTGTGTATTTTTAGAGACAGGCATCCTTTGGACTCTGGGCTGCTCTGCTACCAACACTGAGATCATCTCTGCTTTTTAGCTTTGGCCTCTGCAGTTCAAGTCCCGCATTTTTAAAGTAAAGCTCAGCAGCAACCTTACCCTCCCATTTTACTTAACAGTCCTTCTTGAAGTTATCTGGCCAAAAGCAGAGCCACAAGTACAGGGAAAATTCTCATGCTGTGCTAGTGTTGTACTCAGAGTAGTAACACTAAGAACATGTATGGAAATCTGACATGTAGAAAGATCACTAATCAGTACACAAATTATCCCTGTGAGGTAGGTAATTATCACCCACCTTGAAAGATGGGCAATCAGGCTTATAGATAAAATGACCATGCGAAGGCCAGAGAGAGAGCATGGAAAGGAACTCAAGATCCTCCATCTCTTGGCTCTATGATCATTCCTCTCACCCCTTTCAGACTCTCCTTGTGACACTGCTACAATGCAAGATGCCTTCGTTATTACTGACTACTAGGGTATAAAAAAGTAAAGCAAATAGTGAAGCAACATAAACTAAGGCCAGAACCAACTCCAAGGTTTGTTCCTTCACCAAATAAAATACCTCTGGCCTAGCTTTAAGCTAAATATTTCTCTTGCAGCTTTCTGTGAAAATCTGCGTTAAGCTCCCATGCTGTTTGTGGGATAGGTAGCTGTGATTAGCCTTTTAGGAGGCCACATTTACTCTGGTATTCTCATTTTCAGTGAAGTTTGTGTTCCCTAAGCTAGAGTTATCTGTGCAGGGGAAGACATGGATGCAATCTGTTCTTTTCAACAGTAGGAAGAATTCCTCCATCAGGGTACTGGGGAGGTGGAAGTTTAAAAAGAATCCAGACAGTGTTGCATGCAACCCCATTACCTTCTGGAACTGCCCTTCTCCTCCACAGGAGGTGCTTTGTTCTCAAACAGTGGGTGATAAACAGAAATGCTCCTCACCTTACTTGGGACCAAGGACTTTACAGATACTCACAGGTAGATGGGATGTATGTCACCTGTCCCCTTGATGCAAAAAGTCCAACACACACGTTATTTCATAGCAAAGGAGAAAAGGGATCATTAGAAACAGCATCTTGGACAAGCGTACAAAGAGGAAAATAAAATCAGCCAAGCAGCAGATTTCTGGCAGAGTTGCCTCAGAGCTTCTGAACAAGCCGCCACTGTTCTGTTCCACGACTTTCAGTGCATGGCATGGATTTTCTAATTAGACTGCAACAATCCGAGCCCCCTCCTCCCCCCCCTTCTGCCACCAGGGGAAGGCTGACCGCAGCAGCTGCCTCCGTGGCAGATCTCAAAGTCTGTGTATAAAAGGAAATGGAGAGACAGAGATGGACTGGTCCAGAGTTAAAACCCAGTATCATAATAATATTAATCAATAATCATAGTATTTAACTGTAAGAATGGTGCAGCCTAGTGGATGTAGGCCCTGTACACTGCAGACATGTCGTTGTCTGATTGGTCCAATGCTTTTGCTCGTTTGTAGACCTAGAGAAGAGAAATTAGAAAAGGATCAGTGTCTGCTTTAGTAAGAAACCTTTCCCTAGAAGAAAAATTACTTGCTGACCACTACAAACCAGAAGACTGAATGTTACTTCAAATAATTACAGCAGCACAGGTCAGAACAAACCAGATTTTGTTTAGGCCATCTGTTTTTACTGATGTGATACTGTAAGGGCTTCTACCATTGAATCAAATTCAATTCCATTATTCCATCCTACTCCAAATATATTTTGCTTGCTGCTCCCTTGTCCTAGAGGCCACCACATTCTTAGATTTTTGTCCCTGTTGACAAATGGCTCTAACTCTACCTATTGAAGAAACACTGAGTAACACATATCTGAACAACTCTCACCTCATTGGCAGCAGCTGCCATAGGAGTTGGGTGGTTGACAGAATCGCCCAGTGCAATAGCTAATCTAAGATCCTTCTGTATGTATTTCAGGTAAAAATCAGGTTTAAAGTTTCCTTGCAAGATATCTGTTGAGAGGAATGCATGCAAAATATAAGCACAACAAAAGTAAATCAAGCCTAGCGCTAAACTTTCCTTTCCCACGCTGATGACCAAGAACACTGCTTTTAGATGTTCTGTTTCTCTGCTCTCTATCTTCATTAGGCAAATAATGTCACTATCCCCCACTGACAAAGTTAGTTAAGGTATCTAAGGAGTTGCTCTCCATTTCACTTATTACCCTACCCCAGTGAAATCCTCATTGTCAAGTCAAGCCCTAAGCAGGCTGTGAACAATGCAAAGCTTGGGCTGTATTCTCAGAATCCCTGGCTATAAAGGATAGGGAACAGAACTCAGGTCTTCATTCCTAGAATGCTTAAAATACCTAGAAACCCAGGCTGATGAAGATGGGATGGTTTTCTCCCTTCTGCCATTAACTGAAATGCTAGCAGGTTGTGGGAAATGTTCTATAATAAAACAACAGAAGAGAACTTTACTTTGGCACTTCTGGTCCAGGAAGATGCTGGCAAGTTGTCCCTGATTGAGGATATCCAGAAGGGTCTGTTGGGACTGACCAGTCACTTGAGCCAAAGTCAGTCCTTCTGCTATCGTAGCCATGAAGCTGCCTTGGACCATGTTCACAATCAGCATCATCTTGGCAGCATTGCCTACTTCACCTGGGAGTGAGACACACCATTGGGCATTCCTCCACAAGAGATGCAGCAGCCTTTCTCCCCAGCCCCACACAGTATGAACACTGCTAGACTCTTCATATTGACCCCAAACACACAACAGCTTCCTCTTCCCCTTAAAGACTTTGGAAAACTTAGCCATTTCTCAACCACTCAAAGGAAGGGGGGGAAAATCATAAATGTATGATTTAAAAATAAAAAGCAACAATGAGTCTCCAAAGTGAAGCAGTATTCCAAAAAAAAGAAAAAGAAAAATTAGGCTGGGGGCTCTGGAATTGGTCAAATTCCAGAAGAACAGGCCAGTTTCCCATACTGCCCATGGAGACAGGAAACAACCAAACCCTCTCACCAATGGTGTACAAAGATAACATATGCCTCTCAGACTGCTTGCTGTATACCCCAGTCCTTGCACTAAGAAACCATGATCAGGCCCTTGGTGTTTCAGTTACCTAGAAAAAAAGAGGTCTTCCCCATTGCTTGGAAACAGCTACTGCAGTCCTCATATAAACCCCTGTCACCAGCTGCCAGGATCACAAGCATCCCATCATTTGATAGCTGCTGATTTCCCGAGACCGGTGCTTCCAAAAAGCGACCACCCCGGGACACTATCACCTGCAAAAAGAATATCCCTGGTTAGCAGTGCATGAACAGTAACAAGGATCCTGAGTACACAGAACAGCAAACAAGAACACTGTTTAGGGTTTTCCTGTCCTTAAGTAGAGGATTTTAAAGCACAAATAGCTTAGATACACAAACAGGCCAGGGAAGCACCTAACACAGTGCACTGCACCCTGCAAAGGGTGCCTAAGCACAAAAGTTGCCCTCATACTTTCTGCACCCATCATTACTGTGCATATTTTCAGCAGCTGAGCTTGCATGCTTTTACCACATCAACCTCTAATGGCCAAGAAACAGTGCTAAAGGCACTGTATGAGGCACAGGAATCTCAGGTTATTTCTTTATATTTTCCCCCTCTTCCCCAAAGAAGAAAGGCCTCTGACAGATTGCTTTGTATTCTTCAAACCCATGTGTTATACACTACTGCATCACCAATTACTGCTTAAAACTTCAGAATTACCTTCCCTTCCCCCAATAATCCACACTGATTTAAGGGCTGAGGATAACGATCAAGATGTCAAAGAACAAATCAAAGATGCCATGCTAGAAGTAAAACTCTTCTACATAAATCCTCTCTCAGAACATTTCTAGAGTGAAACATGAAGGCATTCTTTTCCCCACAGCCAGTACACTTACAATAAGCAGATTATGCATTTTCAAGAAGTTATGAATACACTTATACAACCAGCCAGCATTTCCTTCTCCAGTTTGCTACATAATACTAAATCTCTACCAAATCCATACCAGATAGGGATCCTAGGGGAACAAAATTCAGTTGGTAGTTTGCATTGGTGCCACCTGACAGTCTTGCCAAATATACAGGCATTGCTGCTATCACCAAGCTACATCTCATCCAACTTGTTCACAGGTCAAGATGTGACAATTTATTCTGTCTCATTTTCTTGGGATTTCTCCCCTAACATTCGTCCCAAAATCTTCAGAAACATCTGTATAATCGACAGCTTACAGCCTGGAACAACAAGAACTGCCACAGTGCTGCTGAGTCACAAGTGGTAGAAGTTCAGTTGTTTTGATTACCTGGGCCAACTCTGTGACTGTATCTGCATCCACGGTAGACATATCCACGTAACATTTCCCTGGTCGAATTCCCTGCAACACTCCACTCGGACCAAGTACCAGCTGTGAGGAACAGAAGAGCGGTAAAGCAATAGGGTGTCTGCAAAGAAACTCCAATCCTAAAAGCCCAAGCCAATCTGACCCTGCAATGGTAGTCCACTAGAGGGATATCAGTATCTAACCCCCATGGATTATTTGGGGGTGGAAGAAGCATGGTTTTGTTGGTAGACTTATTTTTACGTAGCTTCCCTACCCAGCATCTACGAATACCCAGGCTACTGTTGTCAGTAGGAGTCAGAACTAGCATTCAGTGACTGTATGTTCCAGTATAGCTGGTGGAGAAAAACCAAGAGCTAATCCTTACATCCTTTGCTGCTTTTGGATCTGATACACAGGCAAAAGTGATGTCACAGGTAGAGACAACTTCAGCAGGGGTTCTTCCCAGTCGTGCCCCCTCCTGGATGAACAAATCACACTGCAAAAGTCACAAATCCAAACGTAAGAAAAAATAAGTACAGAGCAAATGAGGTCTCTAGCATTTTGCTGAAACAAACTCTACTGCTGGATCCAAGCAAAAGAGTCAGGCATATTAACTATTTACAACTGGGTTGTTTGGGTTGGTTTTTGTTGATTCATCTCCCAATACACAAGGGACTCTGTTGCAACTTTTCTGAAACCCCAACTGAAAAACTTCAAAAGAAAGGCACAAAAAAAGAGAAGTCTTTGGTGAAATCATAAGAGGTTGAGTACTGCAGGTTTTAGGAGAGATAAGAGCAAAAGAAGTGGACGTAGCAAAAGGTGTTGCTGGACTGTAAACAGGAATATGCACAGCTGAGACTGACAGGTTTTAGTGGGCTGCTGTTTCAAAATCTCAGCTCCTTCCTACCACATCCCCTTATACCGTCCATGTTTTGTGGTTATAAAAATCTTTTAGTCCCTTTCAACAAAGTAGCCAGAGCACCCTTACTGCCTTTGATATTTTACAATATAATCTGTGTACCAACAGATCCCCCAGCTACCCACATTTTCACCTCCGCTACACTTAGTAAGTGGCTAGAATGTGCGTAGCCATTCAGCTCCATTTCCACTTTGAAGTCAACCCTTCCCATCCTCGTTTCGTATTGGGACACAGAATGGCTGCAACAGAACCTTTTGCCACTGCAACATGAACAGCACACTGAATGTGTAGATGAAGCTGCAGTCAAGCAGAGCATCTCACCACACCACTCCTAGGATCACCTCCCCAGCATCTGGCCTTTTGGTCAATGTCTGAAACATAAGGACTTAGCTATTTAGATCAGCAATATTCCCAGAACTTTGTAGTTCTCAACAAGGATATGAGCAACCCCAAAATTTAATACAAAATAGCAACGTGGTGGGTGACTGTTCACAGCTTCTAGTCCAGAGAGGCCAGCAACAAGCACTAGGAAGGAGTAACAGAACAAGGTGCCAAGCATGTACCTGTGCTTCCTTGGCATCCTCTCCCAGGCACCAGTGACTGGTGACCACAGCCAGTAACTTCATGTTTAAAAGAGCTACGTACTGCTGCCTGCCCAAAGCACATGCCTACCTACCTTCTCAGCAGTCCGGTTCCACACAGTAACGGTGTGACCCATCTTCAGTAAATTGGAGACGATGCCGCTTCCCATCAGACCAAGTCCCAGAAATCCTATCCTGAGGGGAAGACAAACGTTAATGAAGAAAAGGGATTATGAAACAGAAAACAAATCGGTGTGAGCCTCTTGTGGTCTTGGAAGAGATGAAGAGCAAACCCTCGAGCATCACCAGCAAAAAAATATCACACTGCAGCCACAGGCAGAACAGGATTTTTAAGCCACATTTCAAATGGGCAAATACTGTGCTTTAACAGCAAGCTGGTGTTTGTTTTGCTTACTGAACAACCCTGACGATTTCCAGTAGAAAGTCTTAAGCCCGCTTCAGAAGAGTAGGAAAATATTAAAAGATTAGGAGGCTGGCTTCTTTGGCTTTTAGTTATTATATTTTGTTGCTTGTGCTTTCTGTAGCTAGCTGTTGCTATGCTGAAGAGAGAGGATGTGTGAATTAATAGATGCTTCTCTAATTTGTTTTTTTTGTTGTTTTTTTTTTTTGAAAAAGTTTGTGTGTACAATGGCTGGCTTATACTGCTGAATGATACATTACTATTTTTATTTCAGTAAAATCCAGCAAGAACTACCGCGCTATGCATCACACCAAGACATACCAGCAATCTAGTCCCTGCTCCACCGCTGTGACTTGACAGACAACGAAAGGAACTAATAGCCCAGTGCAGGTCAACACTGAGCGAGACAACCCCTGACATCAGCTGCCTTTCCTCCCCTTAGCTGGCAAAAGTTTTGCTCCCCCCACATCATGAGAAAGACAACGCACTAAGTTCCATCCCTGCGATTACCCCGCAGTTTGAATCGTTATGCAGTCATTGCTGCAAGGATCCTTTCATACATCACGCAGCTAGCTACACACCAAAACCACAATTCTAGCAGGAAATTCTGAAGCGTTCAGTTACATGGCTGATGTAACTTCAAAATGAAGTCAGCCTCGCAGCTCCCAACAGTTAGTTCTTCACAATTAGCCACACTACAGTCACACTGTGGCTTTCACAAGCCACCCGTGCTCTCCCACCTAGTCACGCTGCTTTCTGTTAGAGCAAACTAATTTAGTCAGGTCAGAGCAAGGCACTACAGGCTCCTTAAACAGATCGACCAAGGTCCCCCTGTTTTCAAGGCTCTGGAACAGTCATCTTCTTTCTTTCCCAACCCACATCTGAGCCACGCTTTCCTGAGAGACTGTTTTACCTGAACAGCTTCATTATTATTTTGGTTCCCCTTGGGTACAGTTCAGAAATGATATCCCATTGAGAACGACCCCAACGGCAAAGAGAAAGCTGTGGCCTGCACTCAATTTGAACAGAGCGGAAGTTACAGAACGACACAGGAAGCTCAAGTGAAGCTGCTCTCACTCTAGAAAGGAGAAGGGGGGGCGTTAGAAGAAACCAGAAGTCCCATATGCTACGTAGCAAAGCTCCTGGGCTGGGAGGACACACCTCCCTCTTCCGCTTGCCTTCTATATACGCAGGATAGCAACTAAACAACCCTGGTCAACTGCCACACACTACCAGAAAGACGACCTTTTATCCTTCTGCATCATACAGCGCTCAGAAATACTGCTTCTTCGTGCTCTGCAATATACCCTAAAGAAATAGGGCAACTGCACGAAAGCACTGAACTGCAAATCTACCCAGGCCAGACCTTGTTTAGATTTTTTCTGCAGTACAGCTCTTGTTTTGTTTCTAGCTGCCTCCCTCCCACCTCCCCCCACATTAGAGTTTCACGCAAGGACAGAAGAGATCTCTAGTTACAGAGAAACATTAGGTTTATTTATTCTCACAAGCTGGATATGGCTGCATGTATAAAGTGGGAAGGAGAAAAAGGAAGGGAAATGGCTGAAGTGTGTTGGAGATCTTACTTTTTGTCAGTGGGCGTGATACTGCCGTTGACTGCTGTGCTGTCTGCTGCCTGGATGGAGGTGGATCCCGTTTCCTGAAAACGATAAAAAGCACACAGCTCTGGAGGAACTGTAAATCCTTATGACAATAAGGAAAATCCATCAAAGCCAAGATTTGCCTCACCTCTTCACAAACCTTCAGCTTCTTTGTGATGGCTTGATAGCACACAGCTGGCTGTAGGAAGACAAAGCATTCAGAGGAAGGACAGTGGTGATTTGCTCTGCTGAGTAAACAGACTATATCCTTGCTACAAAGAAAACAGGCAGCTCACCCACACACCCTCTACGACACAGGAAAACTCTCAGGCTTCCCTCAGTGGGTAAAAATAAAAGCAAAATCCTAATGTAACATACCACGTTATTCCCCTCCTACCCTACTCCAACAATTCAGACTGTTTTCTGATGCAGGGACTACAAACTCCTTCCTGTAGTTCATATGACAGGCTCCCCTAGAGGCAACGATACAGGGCATCCCTTCTCTCACACCTGAGCCAAAGAAAATAGAACTCCAGAGCCTGACACAGCACCTCACCTCATACCTGTGCTCATTATGTCAATGCAGCTGTGGAAGCCTTTTCATTAAGCTAAAAAGGCACATGGCTTACAACAAATCACATGGTGAAGGCTGCTCCTGCCTTGGCTGCTTATTTTCAGCTATTCTTAATCTGTCTCTGCCCAGATCCTCAGCCAGATAAAAATGTTTTTTCCATTTCATTTTATCTTCTCTTTTCCTCCAGATTTTCACTGGCTGAAGATAAAATCCTGCAAGACTTCTGACTCTTATGAGATAAATTCACTGTTTTACATGGAGCTTTTCTGGTCACAGGAATTCTCCTCCCATATTAAGTTAATTAACAAGTTCATCCAAATGAAGAAATTGGAAGGACAACTGTCAAAGACAATCAAAAAACAGTGTTTTTAAACAGGAAAACAGCTTTACCTAGCCCTCATGTTCAATCTGCAGAATTTAACAGAACAAGTCTGCCAAATCCTGGTGCTTAGGTCATCTTTAATGACTTAAACTATTTGTTGCCTTCGCTGCTAAATCATTCTAAACCTAAATGTTAGGAAGTAATTGAACTACAAGACTGCATGTGAGAATCTCATTGCTACTAGGCCCCAAAGAACAGAACTTCAGAGCTACTTACACCTGCTCCTTGTACTTAGCCCTTCATCCCAGCAAAGGGCAGGATGCCAAGCTAGACAGATTAGCAGAATGATCCTGTCTGCCAAATCCTCACCTTCTCTGTCTGGCTCAGCAGGAAGTGATGGAAGTGCGGATCACTGTCCTTCACAGGCTACAAAGGAAAAAAAAGAGACTCAGAAACCTCCCAGAGAGTCACTGAGCAACCACAGCACTATTCCCTTTTCTCTCAAGCTGCATGACAATAACTTAAGGTGTAAAATATTCAATATATACCAGCTGTATCAAGCAGCCTCTTTTGATTAAGCAGTTTACACTATTTCATTCTCAAAAGCAAAGCCTCCCCTATCACAGCTTGACTCCATTCCCTCAGGTCCTACCGCTGGTCACCAGAGAGAACTGATTGGTGCCTGCCCTTCCACTCCCCCTCTCGAGGAAGCTGCAGGCCACGATGAGGTCTCCCCTCAGCCTCCTCTTTTCCAGGCTGAAAAGGCCCAGAGACCTCAGCCGCTCCCCATACATCTTCCCCTCTAGGTCCTTCACCATCTTCATCGCCCTCCTCTGGACACTCTCCAACAGTTTCATGTCCTTTTTGTACTGTGGTGCCCAGAACTGCACACAGTGCTTGAGGTGAGGCTGCACCAGCACAGAGCAGAGCGGGACAATCCCTTCCCTCGACCGACTAGCGATGCCGTGCTTGATGCACCCCAGGACACGGTTGGCCCTCCTGGCTGCCAGGGCACACTGCTGGCTCATATTCACCTTGCTGTCTACCACGACCCCCAGATCCCTCTCTGCAGGGCTGCTCTCCAGCATCTCATCGCCCAGTCTGTACGTATAGCCAGGGTTGCCCCATCCCAGGTGCAGGACCCAGCACTTGCTCTTGTTAAACTTCATGTGGTTGGTGATCGCCCAGCTCTCCAACCTGTCCAGATCTCTCTGCAAGGCCTTTCCACCCTTAACAGAGGCAACAGCTCCTCCCAAAAACAATTATTTTCCAGCTTCCAATAAATTTCTTAAAACAACATTCTGGGAGTTGGCTGGACATTAATCCTAGCAGTCATACGGTAGGCAAACCCATATTAACAGCAACAAGGACTGGAGCCCATGTATTTTATCTGCTCAATGAGCATCCTGAGCACTACTGTAGAATCATGCTCTTCTTACTCTGCCTTACCATTTAATTATTTATGTATAAAATGGAAGGTTTCCAAAAGCTAGTTAAGAGTGAAATTGAAGTAAACAACCCTAAAGCACAGCATCCATACAGGGAGAGACTATCCATGTCTCCTCTTCCAGTTTTGGGAAGCCAGTCTCAGAAATATTTTTGAAACCAGAAGTACAAAAAACATGTGCAGTAGGTGAGGTGTGAATCTGCAGATGATTCCACAACAACTGAAATACCGCTTTTCAACATACTTACTAGTTGCCCAGGAGACTATCAAGCTTTGTTACAATACACAATGACATAAAGAAAGCATCTTTTTGGTCCTAGAGGAGAAAGGGAAAATATTCCACAGCCAAGACAAAAGGTTCTAGATCATCTTCTACAAGTTCAGTTCCTAGATTGATTATGCTGTAAAAAACCTAGAGCTTCTCACCTCACTGACGCTTGGTGGCCATTTAAATCCAGCCACTGTTCCAGTCATCACTCTCTTCACTGTACTTGACTCTGGAATTGTGAGGTCCTGAGAAGATATGAGGAAGATCAGAAAGAGTTTACAACCTGGCTCAGTAGCTGCTAACAGCATGTTGATCATAAGATCATACACAGTTTTGAAAAGCACTGCACACGTTCTTCCATGAAGAGGTAATATTGAAAGCACACGGTATTATCAATGCAGGTGATGTTAAACAAACAAAAACATTAACCGCCTAAAACAGAATTCAACCAGTTACATATGAAGAATGGATTGTCCACAGAAGCTGCAACAGTAATCATCGCACTTGTGGTATCATGCAGTGAGCAGAGAAATGAACACACTTGATCCAGCATTTCCCCCTGGTGGATGCAAAAAGCTAAACAAATGGGTAAAGAACATCACCACAGTCAAGCTTTGGCCTGTTCTAATCTTCTACCGCCATCAAAACCAAAGGAAGTGGCCTACCTGTTAGCAGAAGCTTCTAAGTATGTATCTGATACGGTCAAATCTGCTCAAGTTTGCAGAATGCAAGAGACAGGAACTGATATGTGGACTGCTCCCATTCATTAACAGACCCCAATTTGTCATGTCACGACGATATTAATGCATCATTGTTGTACTGTAAGTTTTAATATACACATTCTTATTTCCAAAGATAAAGGTTAAAACATGTGTCTTCATGCTACATGAAGAGGCTGTGCAAGACTTTATGTACTGGGCGTTATCTTCCTGAAATGGAGATTCAGAAGCGAAACACCCTTCAGGAGAATGCACAGTGTATCTTGGTGTCCACACCGAACCACGAGAGAAGAGCACTTTGCAAAACAGGTAAGCGCAAGACAGCTGTAGGTAACTCACATTGATACAACTGTTTCAGCTGACAGCAGGGACAATTTAGACTTGAGCCTCCAACCTCAAAGCGCCATTTCAGTGTAAGGAATACCTTGCACACCAAAATTCTCTCTTTAGAGACCACACTGCTGCTTCAACTGGCAAAGCATGGGTGAAGACTACTCTGCTAACATATGATCGTGCTGGTCCTTTGAAAATATCCATATACACTTGAAAATGACAGTACGTGAATGATCACGTATGCCTAAAGATTTCTAGATAGAGCACACTTCAGCAACAACTGGATTCTTGAATTTTGTGCGTGCTAAGTGCTTGGAAAACTAGAATTTGGACTGTAAACAAAAAAACACATTCCAACATTGCAGTAATTCAGAACAGTAACAAATGTTCTCTCCTTTTAGGACTAATATTTTGGGGAAGTTATGAGCATAAGGCAAGCAGAATACAAGAATTTCAAGTTATTTCACAGGCTGAAAAATACTGTTATGACATAATAATTTTATAGTGATTTCTCTAATTGTCAGTACGTTACTTTTCTAAACTTGTAAAAGTTACTTTCCTAGAGAAACTCACTCACTTTCATGGTCTGTGGCCAAACATTTATCACCTAGCTGGTCACCCCTTTGCGGCAAGCTGTTTAAACACCCCACACTTGTAATTCCCCAGTAAAAATTCTGGGGCCACAATTAAGTCACTCAGCACTCTCTCTGATTACCCCAAAGCAGCTAATACAGCAAGAACCAAGCATGTAGGACGTCAGAACTACCAGAATTCTCACAGCCATCAGTTTTGATCAATTTTGGAATGAACTTAGCTCAAAGACAAAAGCATTTTGCATCAGCAAAAAGGCCAAGGGGCTTATTGTAATTTGGAGATACAAGGTGACTATAGCAACACTTTGGAGGGAGAAAGTAAGTTCCAATAAAGTGTATTCCTGCATGAGTCACTCTATAAGTAAGAATTCACAAGTATGCATCCATTCCTCCCTTCTTCCAACTCCCTCCAAAAGGAGAAACTGATGGTCTCTTCTGCATGGTCTGATTTAACAGAAGCTGGCTCAAGAAAAAAAAAGCCAGTATTTCTTTCATCAGCTTCCTTTTACTACCAAGGCATCTAGACAGAGTTTGCTGTTCAACCTGTTATGGCCAATCCAGTAATAATTTCGGAGATCAAAGACTACCATCTTGAGGTGCATCCTGAGGTACATTGAAAGCAAAGACCGTGAAGCACGGGAAAACATGATCCCTTTTAAAGCACTGGTGAGCAAGCAGGCTGATGCAGGGTGTTATCAGCTGAAGTCTCCCAACAGTCTTCATCTGCAGTCTCCGATGGAACATACGCATTGTAAAAATCCACTGAAATACTTATCCTTTTGGAAAAGGAAGGTCTGGACCTCAACACGGAGTTCCACAATAAAGAAAAAGGCTGGAACTCTAGATGACTGCTGGCTACTGTTGCTGTCACGACATCCAGATGTAAAAGGGAAGTAACAGGGATGAAAGAACGCTCTTATGTCGGACTTTAGTAATGGAGGAAGGAAATAGATCCTACAGCACAGAAGCTGAAACAAATAGAAATAATTCTTCTGGTGTATTCTCTCCATGCTACAAGAATTTCTTCATTAAGCCTTTGCCCTTAAGTACACCTTCATTCTCAGTGCTTACTAAGGGTGTGTTAAGTGACTATAAATCACTTAATCACACAAAGCAGATGAAATGGGACAGGTCAGGAATCAGATGAAGACCCAAATCTCCTCACTAATCCTTCCAACATAAACAGAATTTGAGGGATGGCAAGATGGAAGGTGGAATCTCAGAAGACAGTTCTCAAAGCCCTCTCCAAGATTTGAATAGAGCCATTTAATCACTGCAGTAATTCACAGAAAGAATCAACAATATGCTCGCCAAAGGTATCTGACAACCAATCGGTCTAGAAGAAGCAACATGGAACAGCTTAAACCACCTGATACTGATTTGACTCTTCCTGCTGGCCTGTTATTTAAGGTGCCAGTCATTCCTGAATCCACCTGCAAAGTCCACAGGGCACTGGCGGACATGCACAACACAAACCTTCTCATCCTTGGGTGGACGCCCCCGCTTTCGGGGGCTCTGATCCTGGGCTCTTTTCAAAGGTGACTTTGATCCTCTCTCTGACGATACAGAAGAAACCCTCTTTTTTCCTTCCCCTGTGCCCTTCTTCAACTTCCCTTCAGACAAGCTGGCTTTGCGTTTCTCTTCACCAGCAGATTGCTTGCCTCTTTCTTCACTGGAATTACGTCGATTCTTCTCTTCACTGGAGTTATGGGAAGATGCCTGAGAGATTACAGAATAGAAGACGGTAAGGAAAGAAGAGAAGAGCTTGAATGATTTTTATGTAAAACCAAGGATGCGAAGAACCCTGTGCTGATTATTATCAGGCAAACCAACAGCATGGTAACACGAAAACTAGGTATATGTTAGCCCCTTGAAGTCAGTAAGTGAAGTTGCTGGTCAGTTCACCTGCAAAAACACATCACTTTAAGTAACTGAGTAATAGAACAGGCCATGAAGATTCGCTGGGAGTGTGCGCACATATATGCACTTCTACTATACTTAAAGACAAGATCAGTAGATATTAAATTCTAGCCCAAGACTTAAGACTGATTTATAAAATCATCATAAGCAGATCAATTAGCCTCTTCAGTTTCTCCATCAATATTAGAATACTTTTTCCCCCCTCCTCCTTAAACAAGAATGAGCAGGGAAGAACAGAGTATGGGGGGAAAAAAGACACAGGAAAGAAAACCATGCCCCTCTCCCCCCCAGACTTGACAGAAGCAATGAACTCCTTTCAGATAAAAGATACATTTCACCATCATTCATACCTAGTCTTGTTTTGATGCACATGGTAAAGAACCACCCACTCACCTGATCCTTGCCTTTGGTTTTTCTAAGGAACTCCTCTACAGCATCCACGGCTTGCTGGAAGCGCTTACCCTTGTTAATCTTTATCATTTCCTCTTTGTGAAGATGATACGGCTTCAGCTGCTCCACTTTGATCCAAGCACTAGAAATAAGAAAAAATAAGTTATATTCTCCAAACAGCAAATTCCTCAACCACTCTACTTCTAGAAATACAGATACACTTTCTTCCGCAGAGCGATTGATGATAGCAACCCAAATTCACTTGCTTTCTACAGCTTGGAGGACTGTAACGTCTGCATTCACTGAGAACTTCCGGCACTTTTACTTGGTTTCTCCCTCAGGTTTCACATCCTCTTGTGCTAGCACTGCTCCCTTCTAAGCGCTATTCATATACTCTATCAGCAGACCAGCTTTTGGATATGATCACTGACACTTGTTCGGTACAACGGCAGTCTCAGTGGCTGTTCTTCTATCAGCAGTAGAAACACCCGCAATCACATGCCTCTGTATTAGGTAGCCCCCAACACGAATCTGTTCATAAGGCTGTTAAAAGTGGAGGCCACATAACAATTCAAAGTAATCAATCCCTTGCTCAAACACATTGTGTACAACCATCTGCAAAAACTGGAGAAAGAACAAAATCAGACGCCTCACAAATGAAGTACAAACACCACAGCTCATTGCCAGGTGTATTTCTAACATACCTCGACATTCTGCACAATAACAGTATTTTCACTTTTGAGGAAAAAGAACAGTTTTCTTCATTGTTACCATTTGACTTAGGGTAAACTGGTACAATAGCAAAGTATTCGCTTGACTGTGGTTGAAGAGGAAGCTCAAAAGACTCTGCCATTTCCACGGCTGCTGAATAGGACCTCTTGAACACGTACCCATTTGATGAATGTCAACTATAGGATGACCACTTCCCTTCTGATTGGCAAGCTCTTCTACAACTCATTCACTGCAGCTTAAGGGAATACCTTTGCTTTCATTACTCCTTGGCTTTCACAGGGATTAGACTACTTTCCTCTCTCCTCAGACTCAAGCCTAGACTTATTAGCCACCCTGTTAAAAAGCTACTTCCACCTTACTGAAAATATACCTAAGTTTTAGAAAATCTTTTTGAGCCAGGATGTTTTTTTTAGCATAGAGCAGCCCAGCACAGAGTATGAGCCAGTTACATTGATTTTCTCTGGTCCCCGGACACCCCTGTGTTACAAACATTGAATAGTCTTGATTGTACATTTTAAACATTCTCCGGTACTGTCTAGCTCCTGTAAGCAGGCAAAATGGTTTAACAGATGCCCCTTTAGAAATCATGTCATGCAATTAAGCTTAACATAAAAGTGAAAAAAAATGAGAAAAACTCCTAATTAAAAATTATTTTAAAAAAATAAGTCAATTGCTTTGCTGGATCCTGCTTGCCCTCTCTTCATGAGCAAAGCCAGCAAACCCTTTAAAACTTCACAGAGAACTTCACTGGCATTAACCACTTTGTGCTAGAAAACAGCTTCCTGAATGTAGACTTAAACTTTTTTGTATCCTGTGTAGGGAGAGATAAGGTCTCCTGCTAAAACTGACTGCAGAAGCACCAGCATCCTTTCCATACTACTAGTCATAGCCTGGAAGCAGAACCCAGTACAGAACCCAGTACACTCCTGCACACAAAGCTCAATCTTTTTGCTTGGTTTACATCATCTGACATTGTCTTTACAACTGACTTAACACACCAGAACAAGTCAAATCATTACTTTCAGCCTAGAGCCTGCAGTTTAGCAGCTGTTCAAAGAACCCCTCCACAGCTGCCCAGACATTAGTGAAACATCTAAACATTCACTTCGATAAAAGCCTTCCTGTGGGACACTCAGGGACAAAGCACGACAGCATCAGCTCTAAGTCTTTCCATCGTGCATACAAAGGAAACAAACTTTGGGGGTACGTTACAATAAAGCACATTAAGCACTGTTCCCAGATTTAAATTTAAAAACAGTTTTTTCTTCCACAGTGTTCTCTTAGGTTTCTTTCAGCCCACGCTAACTTTCCCTCTTTGCTGTACACACTCATTAGTTTATTTTCCCATTATTTCTCCTTTGGGATAGAGAAAGTCTGAAGTACAAAGCTGCCCTCTTCCAGGCACCGAAGGTAAATTTTGGCACTCGTGCTCACAAGCGACAAAGAGCTAGAGATAGAGCTAGAGATCTCGGAGACAAACTAACAAGTGACAAACAGTCTTAAGTGCTGCCTCAGGGTAAAATAACTGCGAAGGGTCTTTTCCTTTCCAGTTTACCCTTTGTTTACCTACTTGGATAACTTTCTGTAAGACACAGACATGGCTTTTGACACTGGATGTCCAGAAAGCATTTGTGTGTGTCAGACACCTGAAAACTAATGAATAAATGCGTTTGCTGGGAAGTTGTTTATATACCAGATCTCTTAAGCAATAACCTCACGGCCTGTACTCAGATAGGAGCTCTCTGGGTGTGCTGCGTCTGGCTGGGATGGCGTTTGCTTTCCCTTTGCTTTCCATACAGCACTGGTATCATACCAGTGGTGTGGCCATTACGGAGCAGTGCTGACAAAGCATCAAGACTCTACAAACTCCGCCAAAACCAGTAGGCCAGGAGTGGGAACAGGTTATCAGGACAGCTGACCTGAACAGACCAAAGGGTTATTCCATACCATATGGCGTCACATTCAGCACTATGAAGTGGGGAAGGGGAAGGAGAGGAGGGGCTCTCATTATGAAGATGTTTGTGCTCCCAAACAATTGATACAAGTATTGCAGCCCTGCTTCCCAGGACATGGTCGAACATTATTCTCTACTTCCCATCAAAAAGCATTTTTTTCCCCTCTCCGTACTTCTGCACAGCCTTTGCTTGTTTTTCCCTCTTCCTTTTTCCTTCAACCTGTGTGCTTTTTTTTTCCTTCCCCCTGCTCTGCCGTGGGACCCATGGGCTGCAGGGGGACAGCCTGCTCCACATCCCGCACTGTCCTGGCTGGCTGCAGGGCTGGTTCTCACTCCTCTCCTCCAACTCCTGTGGCACAGCAGTTCTACCCCCCCCCAGCCCCTTTCTTAAGTCTGGTCTCCCAGAGGTGCAACCAGCATCACTCGCTGGCTCAGCTCTGGCCAGCAGCGGGTCTCTTTTGGAGCTGACTGAACTTGGCTCTCGTCTGCGATGGGGCAGCTTCTGGGCTCTGCTCACAGAGACCACCCCCGCAGGCCCCCTGCTAACAAGCCCTTGTCAGGTAAACCCAGTGCACTAGGATGCAACATACAAGGAACTATTTTTCTCCTAACTTGGAAATGCATTAATGCCCCTAGAAAAGGAATGAGTGACATTACATTACTGAAGCTGTCGTATTTAAAATGAGATTGCATTTATATTGCTACACAGAGTCATCCAGTATCCTTAAAGAATGGATTAAATAGAAAGTGAAAAGATGTTAAAAAGGTCATAGCATATCCAAGTTGGAAGAGACCCACAAGGATCAAGTTCAACACCTGGGTCCCCAAAGGACCACCCCCCAGAAAGTATCAGATTGTGTGTCTGAGAGCATTAATACATTTTTACGTACGAGATACATTTTCGGAACGGGCTTCTCTGCTAATTTCTTCATACCCTTCCTCATCTCCTTCAATATGTCATTCTTATAAAGCCCTGCTCGCTGTAAAAATCCACATTCTATTCACAAACAATAATCAAAACTTAAAAAACTTGTGAAGCAGAGGCAAGTAGGAACGTGACCTAGAGCTGCATGGAAAACAGTGCCATAGGAGAGATACAACCAGAGACAGCAGATTCAAATCCGTGACAGGAGCTTAGGACAGGTAAGATGACCTTAAAACGCCCCATTTTCTAGCCACTCTTCCAGTCTAAAGATACCAGTTCTTAATGAGACCTTGAAAACCCCTAGAAAGATTAAAGAAAGGGAAGTAGCAGAAACTCCACAAATACTTTTTGCAAGCCTTACAGTTAGGTCTGCAAAATGGTGGCACTGTATCTCCACGGTTCTTTTACTTAGTAAAGCCTGGGAACATTCAGTTTCACAGAGCAGCAGTTTAAAGGCCCACGCTAAATGTTAACACAATCAGTCTGAAGTCAAAAGAATACAGCTTGGCTATTTGCACGATCTGTGTCAGTGAGCACACAACCAAGAAACGAAATGCAGAACTAAGGACAGGGTTCCTGACATCAAAAGGCAAAGCCCCAATTTTCATCCACATGACAACTCAAACGGCAGAACTCTCTGATTTGGTATGTAAAGCTTTTAATGGAAAACAGCACAAAAATGATCACGAGTTAAACCAAACATCCATGCAACTGAAAGGAAGGGATATTTTGCAAAAGAATGAGCAGAAGTTCCGAATTGATAGAAGTTGTGTTAAATTTTTCAAATTTATGCAATAACAAAAACTTTAGAGTACTTAAACTTTCAGAAATATCAGCAAGAAAAGTTTTGACTATAGTAATTTTCATCTATGGCACTCTGCCTACAGAGATGTCTAACAGCATCCAGCTGGCTCTGGCATACAGCAGCTCAACTACAGCCGAGCTCTGCACGGGATATGCCCAAGTGAACAGCAGCAATGTAAGCTAACCCAGCGTCAGCTCAGCCTACAGCTCTGAGTCTATGAGGATTCCCAAAAAGTAGCACATTCAACACCTGGCAAACTTTAACCGTGTGTTTTCTGATGTCAGCATCTCATGTAATGTTACAAGGGCTACTTCCATAAACCTCTCTCTCCCTGAAAACCAGGGAGGACAGCGGCAGAAGAAGAGGGTATGTGCTGGCATCACAACAGTGTATGAGATGGGAAGACACCAAATGCTGGGCCAAGATTGTCAGGCCTAATGCAAATATATTGCAGATCATTATTATCTTAGATTACAAGCTTCTTTCATTTTTCCTTAGTGTATCAAGTCAGGAAGTCACTGCCTGACCCCATGGCATTTACTGAGACTATTTCGTTTTCTACCGATGCTTCAAAAAGGTGCTGTGTGTTAAGAATGAGCTGCTCCAGCTTCCTATTAAGACTGATGCACATGACTTGCAAGACCATGACAGTGTAGCTACAATGTATGTACATGCACACACGTCCACAGCCCTGATGACTGCAGAACTCTCCCTGATACTTCCACAAAGAAAAGTAGAGTGACAGCTTCATAAAAAAAGCAATGGTTTTTTTCCGCTTTTGAAAATGACATAATGAATTTCCTAACAGGCCATGAAATGTCAGAACACTGAACTGGATGGAGTGCTCTAAGAATTTCTGTAAGACTGGCAGGCTACGGGCCTGCCAGCCCAGTAACTGCTAACAGCAATGAACAAATCCATACAGCAACTCTTACAGCTGCTGCTCTTGATTACTAGAATTATGTACAAATATTCCCTAAGACATGCCTGTAGCTTGTCATAGGAAATGGAAAATAAAAGGTGATCTGAAAAGCTATTTAAGAAACAGTTAAAGACAAAGGTAAGAGATCAATCTTCCATTGCTATTTAGAAAGACTAAAAAAAATTGTAGTTTATAATCCATCAACTGTATGCTGTCACATGCTCGTCACTTCTATGGGCAGGAAACATCAACTCCTCTTGATTTTGGATGAAGAATCATTTCGATGGGATTTACTCAGAGGACAAATACTCAGAAAAAGAGTGCTGGGCAGACTAGGAAAATGTCACTTTTAGAGAAGAATTTAGAGAACAAGTCCATAAGAGGCATTACGTGAGCACGTGCAGCACGATTAAGGAAATCACTTAGAATAGGACATGGATATTATATTACCACTACGAACATCAAGGTGCCTCTCACTATGCTAGAGCACAGGTGTACGTCACTGTTTAAGTTGATCAGTGAATTCCTTTTCCACATTAAAACAATAAAATGACTGCAAACCCATTCTTACCCTTAAGCAGCTTTCTCCTTAACCTTTGGTATGGGAAACTGGAGCCACAAAGGTCAGAAGGAAATAGCTTTTCACTAGCATTTTGGAATTCCTCAGAAGAAAATAGTCTACCCATATTCTGAGATTGCCTAAGCACTGACAAACTGGCTGGCAACCACCCTCAGAAGTGTCCAAGAAGGACTCTACCCATTAACTAGCGCTGCCTTCACCTTACACAACTGGCCAATAACCAAAAGGTCTGTGTCCAAATATTAAATCTTGACAGAATAAAGCAGTAACAGAAGAGCTGTAAAACTGGATCAGTGGTAATGTCACCTTGCAACCTTGAAAGGTACAGAAAAAGCAAAGCACAAGAAAACAGGAGCAACATGCACTAGAATACCAGTATGAGCCGATGTGTATTTATCACGCGGTGAACTAGTCAGCAATAGGAGCATGTTCCCGTTTGTATTTCTGTTCAGTAGATGGAGATTTTCTTAATTTGTTATTTCCACTGCTTATATATGTCTTAAAAAAAGGTATGTGTAAAATGCATTAGTTTACTTACAAAAAAGAAGGATTTCCCCTCAATGCTCACATGTTAAGTGAAATCACTTAAAATTTTCCTGACTTGGTTCTTTCACTATGCTCAAAGACAAGGACTTCTCACAGTTCTAACACCACCACAACTCAGGAGAGAACAGGCGCACAAGATTGTCTCTCCTACCTATCAATACTACTTTGTAAGAGCAGCAAAGAGGACAGTATTTATTTCTATTTAATTTTCAGATAGGGTATGCAAGTCAAAACGAGCCAGCTTCTGAACCGTGATCATCTAGCAGGAAATGATTAAATTTCACAAGCAGCAGGTAGAGTGGGAGGAAGGCAGGCAGGTGTGTGCGCAAGCACTACCCTCCTGTGTTACGTGATTGGATTTTCCCTAGAAAGAATACAGAATCATGTAATAGACCCCAATTATTTTGTAGATCTGAACTCTACACTTGCAATAATGCTGCTAACCTCAGCTACAGTACCATAAACGTACAACCACTTCTTCCAAACTTGTCTTAATACAAAACACCTCTGTATTTGATCCAAAAAAAAGAAACTGAAGAAACAAGAGCAAATGATTAGGATAGAAAGAGACCCATCTCAGGTTTTAGAGCCTGAATAGCTTGAATATCCATTGACTAACAAGAAAAAAAAAATCCTTTGCCCTCAAATCAACATTCACCTACCGAATGTTACTAGAGATCCCACAAACCTTCCTATTAGTGTGCAGCATTCATTTCATCAAGTTTAGGTACCAGTTCTTAATAGATTTTTTTTTAAATAAGCAAGAATATTGTTGAAAACAGTTCTCTTAAGCAAGATCCATTTCTTGGTTCTTGTTACTCCTGTCCCTACCAGTAGTAACGTGTTTGCTTATCTCCTGCAGGTTTCTCACTTATTGCATGACTGAACATCAAATAGCAGCAAAGAAAAAAACAGAAAAACTGGCAATGTAATTTTTGGCATCAAGAAATACCAAAGTTTCATTTTTTTCTTTCCAGATTGTAAACATCTAAGTCCAAGACAACTATGATCTTCATGCTTATTTGGAACCAATAAATTTTGCCTTGCAAAAGAGACTCTGCAAGTTTTTGCTGCCTTATGCTACAAAGTCTCCCAAAGGCGCAGCAAGAATGTTTTCAGTCTTCAGGCATGAATATAAATATGTTCTTGTTATGAGGGGCAAGCATAAAGCCACGTTATTCTTCCAGCACAAAAATAAATGAAAGCTTTTCACTGTACCTGTCTCAGTTACATGCTAAAACCTAACCCAGGACCATCACACCTACTCCCTTACAAATGGCAAGCTACCAAGAAGCATCCTTCACAGCAGCAGTTAAAATCCTGGTGTAACTAAGTACAGAAATCTTTCAAGTCTTCATACACCCACTTGTGTGGCTATAGCATGCAATAATAGATGGATTTTTATTGCATATAAACTAAAAACTTCTACAAAATCACACTTTGTCGCGTTAGCAGAAGTTTCTTCCATGAAAAAGGCACACTATACAGAACAGCACTTTTACCAGATGAAAACAAGCAGTACATACTGATCTTCTGTTCCAAAAAACTTCACAAAGAAGCACTTTTTTCCACGAGGTTTCTTCAGATCTTTAGGCGGATTAACGATCTAAAGGCAATTAAAAGTGAAAGTTAAAAAGCACATAAAGAAAGGTGATACTCTGTGACTTTATTATCCAGCATTAGAACTTTTGTAGATTTTTATTTTTAAAGCTAACAAGGAAGAGAACTTAAAGCTGTTACAAGTCTTTAATTAAATATCTAACCCATACAATTCTTTAGATATGCTTATGCAGCAGCAGATTGAAGAAATACCCAAACTCCACTGACATATCACTACATTCTTAGGGAGGTTCTCTGTCCCCAAAAAGACAGCTATCTTTTTAAAATTTATGAAGTCACGTGGCATTCATACACATTTGTTCCACTTAGTTAAGTTTAAAATTCATATTCAAAACATTGTCTTTGCTCCCAAAATAGTTTACTTATGAAGTTTCAAGTATTAGAGAAGAGAAAATCAGTCCTTCCCTTACACAGATGACACCTGAAAGACTGCAGGCGAGCCTGGTTTTAACCTGATTCAACAACCAGAGTGAAACCAAGTACTTATGGTCGTCAGCCACATTAACAACACTTTTCCCCCCTGTGGCATGCTTTTATCTCAGCATTTCCAGTCCTCATACCTACTCCAAAAATAAAAACAAAGTTCACAGAATCACAGAATATCCCGAGCTGGCAGGCACCCACAAGGATCATCGAGTTCCAACTCCTGGGGCCCCAAAGGACCACCCAAAAAAAAAGAAATCAGACCATGCGTCCGAGAGCACTGTCCGAACACTTCTTGCTCTCTGGCAGGCTCGGTGCCATGACCGCTGCCCTGGGAAGCCTGTCAGCGCCCAGCCACCCTCTTGATGAAGAACCTTTTCCTGATATCCAGCCTGAACTGCCCCTGAGTTTTTTCATGGAAATTGATGACATGTAGAATTTAATTTCCTAAAATCTTTCGGCCTTCCATCAGCAAAAAACAACTGAACCAGAAGTTCAACGCCCAGAGTTCCTCAAAAAACATAGCTCTAAACAGTATCTTGAGAAGGCAGAGTCTTTATTTCTATTATTTAAACCTGTGCATTTAACTAAGTCACCAGAGGAGGAATAAACCTGAGTTGCAGAAAGCAACAGTGATTAAATAGATAAATCTGAGGAACACAACCAGTTCTAGAGCTGGATGAATTGCTTTTCATCCCATCTGAGCTAACAGCTGTTAGTGACAGGCTGAACTTTCAGATCAATTAAAACCCTGAAACTGGTTCACAGCTTAGACTCAAGGGTTTGGTACATTAAAAAAAAATAACTGATATTAATCTTTAACTGAAAAGCTTTCAGGTAAAGCTTTCCCTGTACAGAAGGAAAAAACAAAACACCAAGTAAATAAGGAAAAATCTAACTCACCTTTCCTGGCCATGGTGGATACCGGCCCAGCTTCCCCCTAGGGACAAATTAAAGCATTAGGATCAGAGATGGGGGGGGAAAAACCAAACCAGAACAAAGCACACACGCCACCACCAACTATTCCATTTCTATCTCATCTCATTACATCATATTCTCATATTAAGAGAATTATAATTTACAGACAAAACCTACCGTGATGGGCAAGGCACAAGCACTTGACCCATAAGCATCATTACTGGGAGATACCTGTACCTAGACTAAGTCCCTGTAAAGTCTCCATGAACTTGCTGCACTATCAGAATTTAAGTCAAAAGAACAGCAGCAGAGCTACTGCCTGGAAGAAGGAACGACACAGCCTTTATTCTTCTTGTAAGACTGGATATTCCATGCAGGAAACCAAGTGCTGATTCAGGCAATCAAAGCAAAGATCAGGTCGGTAACTTATTTCCGTCAGGACAGAACAGTCCAGTAAGATAAGCGTATCAGCTGCAGACTCCCAGCTCAGACAGCTGAGATTGTTAGAAGTTCTGACAGAAAAGCTCTAACGGCAGGACAGTGATGGCAGGACACTGCGATAGGTGTTCCATTACCACTTTCTTCAGATGCTCGCCACTGCATGTGGTTGTGTGCTAAAGATATAAAAGGGCCAGAAGAAATGCAGAAAAGTTTATTTCCTATACTTGCAAATGTGTCCATTACAAGAACTACGTAAAACTCTTTTTTCCACAAAGGAGAAAAGACATTAGCCTTAGCCCACAGCACGCCAGCTTTATCATCATCTTACCCTTGCCACTTTACAGAGGCTGCAGTACTCTCACAAAAGTTGATCGGTCATTGTCTTGACAGAAAGCAGCAGAGAATCCGCAAAGCCTGCCAGCTCCTGAACAAAAAATTCTCAACAAGAGGCATTCCAGCCCCTCCGAGATGGTAATTCCACGGAGAAGATTCAGTAGTGATGGTCAGGCAGGAAAACTGCCAAGAGCTTTAATCACAACCACGTCTCACATCTCATGCTTGCATCCTTGTGCTGAACAGCATGTTCATCAAAGCCTTTCACATGGTACTGTTTTACGGTTTGAGTTCTTCTGCAACCACTCGAGGGACAGTAGCTGTCTAGGCTGTCACGTACAAAGCTAAAGCAGGATAATCTGCATTTCAACACCAAGAGCACTGCACGGCCCAAAATGCTTGTTTGAAACAAATTTTACTGAAAGGAACCTTTACTTACTTTGCTATATATATTAGACAACTTCACAGCACTGTCAACTTTTCGGATGAGAAACTGCAGTTGTCGCAGCCTGGAGCGCACACTTCTTTTTATCTGAGATACAAACGCATACACCTGCGTGTTGGGGATTAGCTATTTCTTGCAAGCCCTAGCAAGAAGCCCTAGCCTGTCAAGTGAAGCAGCGCCTATGCACTTAAAAATCAGTGCTTACAGGCCTTGATGGAATCCCCTCAGTTCTCCTGATCGGGAAATACAAAACCACAGCGCTCCAACTATTTGAAGGTAAAACTGGAGTGACAAAGGGAAGTAGCTTCTGTGAGCTTCAAAGGAAACATCCTAACCTGCAAAAACAAAGAACAGGTGCTTTCCCACATTACTGCGTTGCTTTATTAAAGCACTCCCAAGGAGCAGTATCTTCACTCTCACTGACCACCTTACTCGCTTATTCATTTTCCTTCTCGCTTCCCTCGAAAGGGGACCGTATTTCCAAGCGAGCCCCGCACCGACCGCCCTCAGCCCTGCTCCCCACACCTCCCTCCATCTTACGCACGCTCTCCTACCCGCCGCCTCCCGCTGTCTTCCCGTGCCAGCCCCCCGAGGAGCCGAGCCTGCCTCCCCTCGGCCCGCTCCAGCCGCGGCCGGCGGCCCCCACTCGCCCGCCGCCCCCCGGCCCCTCCTCAGGCCGCCCCCGGAGAGCGCGGCCCGGGCCGCCCCGCCGAGCCCCTCCTTCCCCGCGGCCGGCGGCTG